>QXEO01001356.1:2053840-2270872 GCA_007115705.1 Dactylis glomerata
TCGAAAATGACAAGTTCAAATCAACTGCGGCTGATCACATCTAAAAATTAATGTGCATGCAAAGTCCAACGATCACACCGGACAATTATGTTGGAGGAGCGATGATCACGGCCATTCTATTAATCGATTGGTAGTCTTGATTTTTTTTTCTTTCTTCTTTGTATGTTTATTGACAGATTGGTAGACTTTTTGCAGGTATAAAAGAACTGGGTATATATATAGATCCTGGCATTGTACGACTTGATTCTTTCCCTGACTATTTTTTCACGCATCAGGAACTCAAGATCTATGCTTCTCGTAGTGTGAGACTGGGGTTGGTATGGGCGAGACGATGAGGACAGATCGATCAGTAAATTACACTCGTCTTATTTGGAGCATCTCAAGTAAGCAAGCAACAACACATATATGAACGCCATCAGATCAGCCTAGCACTACTTCAAACAGACCGTCTAGCTCAGGTTTTTAGAACACAACGTTCGGGAGATCATACGCGTTCAGGTTGCTCAAGTTTTGTACATCCAAGAATATTATCGCTTTGAATGAGTAGCTATCTGTGATTATCTCACATGATGCTTTAGACTCCAAGCACGTTGTTGAAATATTGTGTAGATTTCAGAAATTCCTAGAAATCTCAAAGCCCATGTATGTGAGCCCATTTGGAATGCAGCCCAAATTTTTGGCTGCACAAAGACAAGGGGTGGGAGCTAAGTTTAGTCCCACATGAAAAGTTGGGAGAGATGTAGACCAACATATAAGGTGGGGTGTTGCACCACTTGGTAAGTGAGTAAGAAGAGAAGTGCCACACGCGCGCTCCTCCTCCTCCTCGCTCGTCTCGACACATCACGACGCGCGCGCGCGGTTTGCGGAATTGAGCCTCGGAGCCGAGCTTATCTTTTTACAGCACATGAAAACCGAACGTTTGACCGAGTCCTTGACGGACGCGTCACTGCTAGCCGGATCGTGGGCTGCTGTAACCGACTCGGACGTGCGACGTGGGCGTGGCCCACATTGCCTAGGGTTTCTCCGCTGTGCGCCCGCGCCTATATAAAACCCTTGCCCGGCTACACGCCGTATACAATCTGAAACCGATCTAGGGTTTTGCCACCTCTCGCTGCTTGCGCCGCCTCCGTAGTCTACTCCATCCCGAGCACCGGCGTGCACCGGCGAACGGGAGAGCAGGTCTCCGGAACCACTCGCCTTTGCGATCCTGTACGGGAGAGGGCGAATTAGGTTTTTGGGAAGCGCTCTGCGCGACTGCTTAAGCTCTTCATCACGGGTCGTCTTCCATCCAAGTCGGGCGGTGCAGCCTACCGCCGTCTTCATCGCCGTCTGCTTCGATCGGTCTACTCCAACGTTGTGATCAACAACGTTACTGCAACGACTACATCTGCAAACGAACGGTACGTGCGGTCTACTGCTATTCGTCTGTTCATCATGTTCTGCGAGTACATGTTTAGCTGCTACATGTTTCCGTTCATCTTGCTGTTTAGTACATCTAGTATGTTCGAGTTACATGTCGTAGTAGCTGGTATTGTCATGTTTAATATTATGGAATTAATCATGGAAATTATGCCTAATTATCCAACACACGTCACATTAAGAAATAAGCCTCGATGCAGTAAAAAAATGAGGGACAAGAGCTGACAAGAGTTATTAGAGTACATATTTGAGGGAGTATACAGAACAAACAAAAGAGAATTGTCTTCTTAGTCACTACAGAGATCAGCTAGAAACTTCAGAATATACAATAGGGGGACAATAAGAGCAAGAAAAGAGATAAGATTTAGGCAGGCACCCCAGGATCCAAGCCCTGAACTTCTCACAAAAGAGACTTAAGTTACACATGCCAATGAATGACCTGTCATTTACAGATGCACATTTACAGGTGCACCACTATCTATATGTCAGTTGTGCACCCAACCTAACATGTATATTCCTCTTTTTGAATAGATAAGGGCATGAAGGCTTTCGAAGCTACATTACTCAAAGCAGTGGATACTGATACGTCTCAAACGTATCTATAATTTTTGATGCTCCATGCTTGTTTATGCACCATTTGCTTTGTGTTTTGTTTACACTTCGTGGCGTTTTTATGCATTTTCTTGGAACTAACCTATTAATGAGATGCCACAGTGTCAGTTTCCTGTTTTCTGCTGTTTTAGAAAAGTTACACAGGAAATATTCTCAAAATTGGACGAAACAAAAGCTGAAGTCCCTAATTATCTGACACGAAGACGGAGTCCAAAGGAGAGCAGGAGATGGACCAGGGGCCAGCCACACCCATGGGTGGCATGGGCCAGGGCCAGGCCGCGCCACCAGGGGGTGTGACCGCCTGGTCCATCCCCTGACATCACCCTTCCGCCTATATATTCTCCTCATCGAGAAAACCCTAGGGGCCCAAAATCTTTTCCAGAAAATATACTGTAAGCCGCCGCCATCGTCGACGCGAGATCAGGAGGGTCCAGAAGCTCTTCCCGGCACCATGCCGGAGAGGGAAATCACCACCGGAGGCCTTCTTCATCACCATGCCTGCCTCCGGAGTGATGTGTCAGTAGTCTACCTTAGACTATGGGTCCATAGCAGTAGCTAGATGGATGTCCTCTCCTCCATGTGCTTCATATTTAAATCTTGTGAGCTGCCTATCATGATCAAGATCATCGTTATGTAATTCTACATGTTGTGTTTGTTGGGATCCGATAAATATTGAGTACTATGTCAAGTTGATTTGTGATCTATCATCTCTATGTTGTTTATGATCTTGCATGCTCTCCGTTGCTAGTAGATATCTTGGCCGAGTAGATGCTAGTGACTCCAAGAGAGAGTATTTATGCTCGATAGTGGGTTCATGCCTCTGGTAATCTGAGAGAGTGACAACAACTTCTAAGATTGTAGATGTGTTGTTGCTACTAGGGAGAAAACAGCAATCTTGTGTTCAAGGACATTTGTATTGTTTACATTACACACTTTGCTTAAGGCGATAATCTGTTGCTTGCAACTTAATACCCAACGGTTGTTCGGATGATATCCGGCGGGTGGATTATTAGTCATAGATGCAGCGGCCGGACCGTCAACTCCCGTGAGATGCAGACACGCCTCGCCCGGCGTGCCTGTGGGGCCTCATGAGCGAGCTCGCTAGGATGGACGCAGTGAGTGGCGCGAGGCTATGGGCGGCGCGGGCGGGTGGAGGACAGAGGTGGAAGAAGAGAAAAGAAAAAAGGCAAAATTTTGTGGACCCCACATAAAGATGCCTTTTTGTAGTTTGTCTTTGCCGTATCTGTTAAGCGCGATGCATTTTTGGTGATCAAAAGAAGATGGAAAACAAATTAGGATGTTGGCAACCAAAAATGTTGAACATTGGATGAACAGTAATTCTCCTAGATTCATGTCTTACCTCCGTCATATTTTATAAGATGTCCTTCTATAAATTGCCCGTAGAGGAAACAGGGAATAGGAACTGCCACCTGAGAGCAACTCTAGCAGACCCCTCAAAAGCAGTCAAACCTGCAAATTTTCCAACTTTTGCAGTGTGGTAAAAAAAAGGGGCTAGAATAGGACCCGTAAAAGTGGTTAAACGTGCAATTCTTTTGCAGGCCCCCGCGAAGCTACGCCCATGACCCTAATATGTGCAGTTTCAGAGGAGAGATTTGAGGGTGCCTGCAAGCCGGTCAACTCTCCCGCGAGTGTGAAGTTTTATCCCAACTGTCACTGGATGAGCACCGGGGTCTCCAAAATCCGGCCAAATTCGTCCATAGAACTTCGACCTTTGTGATTTTTTTTTGTAAATCTGATTATTTTTTTTCATTTTTTTTGTCAAATTTGGGTGTCGTTCGTCGGACGTCGTTGGTCGGGCTCCCGGCTCCGGCAGCGGTGGCACCTTCGACTCCCGTGAGATGCAGACATGCCTCGTCCGGCGTGCCTATGGGGCCTCACGAGCGAGCTCACGAGGGATGCACGCAACAAGTGGCGCGGACTTGAAGAAGAAGAAGCTCCTACATCAACTATACTCTCCCGCGTCAACTCCATCAAATTTAATAAATAATTAAGTTAATTTTGAAAAAATAGTATCGAATCATATATTTTGTGTTTGTTTTCATAGTAGATCGCAAACTAAGTGTAGTAAAGGTGGTATTAGACCTTGTGTGGGGTATTTGGAGCAAGGTTCTAGGTTTTAGGATCATATCCTCATAAAAATATATTATTTTTATGTAGTTTTTCTAGTTTTATTAGTTAGACCAGTGACTCTTAAAAAATCGATGAGGGCTTCGATTCATGTTTTTTCTGATCCAACCACCGAACCGATTTAGTTTTAAAAACTATGTCATACGTACAACATGTGGGGCATCCTTTCTTTCTTCCTTTGGAGCCAAGTCGTCATTCGCCGCCGCCTCTTTCATATCTTCCTCTTCCGGCTCCCCATCTCCTAGCTCACCCTATCACCCACCACACCTTTTTGTGTCTCCTGCTGTCGAGGTCATTGTATTACTTTTTTTTGTCCAAGTAGTAGCTCTTGTCCCCTCCCCCTCCCGCCTACCATCGTGTTGGAGACTTGGAGTCAGCTAGCACATTGCATGACGAGATGAGTGCATGCAATGCATGTACGTATAAATTTGTACTGGCTTCAAGGCCATCTTCGAGTAAATGAGATCATGAAGTGATAAATATAAAACCATTTAATTCATGAAATATATGGGACCCAAGCGGTGCAAAGCACGACAGGGCGAAACCGCAGAGTGATAAATATAGGAAAAACTAGTATAGTACCTAGCATTACATAGGACGATGCCAAATACATGGGACACACCTTGCGCACTTAGGGATAGACGTTACACATATCTTTTTTTAGGGATCAATTTGTCGATGGAAACACATATTTTAGACAGTGCCATGAAAAAATAAAAAATACAACTAATCCCTTACATTTTGCACAGATGACCTTAGAAGAAAACAAGGAGAAGCAATCAGTCCCGCTAATTCTCCATCCTGTGAATCTGCAACTCAGCGAAACCAACCTCAACATCACAAGGAACGAAACCACTTGGGATGGGTAGGCGTGCGCCTACTGCGATGTAGCCAATGGGCCTCCAAAATGGCATGCCAGTTTAGAGGTTCAAGAAGACCAATGGACATCAGCTGGGAGAAGCATCCGTAGTCGATGGCAGAGGTTGAAGTGTTCGCTCACCTTTTAACCTTGACGTGCAACGATGGCTTCATCGTCGTGGGCAAACTCCCGAGAGAAGCACCGCAACTGCAGGTCTGGCCACTAGTAGGCACCGAAGCCCCTTCATTTATCGCCCTCCACGATGAGCAAAAAGAGGAGATCCCGAACCTTGACAGCGGCTACCAAAACATCCTACCTACTTGTAAAAATTGGAGTTGGTGGTAGGTTCACTCTTCCACCAATAATTCCTATATACACATTGTAAAATGCTTCAATAAATAAATATAACCATCTACATCTCCACATGTGGGGCCACCAAGGACTTGAATAAACAAATATATCTGTCCATATATGTGGGGTTCACTAATCATGTAAAAGATATCTAATGACCAAAATGCATAATTAATCATGAACATAAAAAAGTATATATACACTCATGCTCTCATCGATACAACACTTTCTCCCGAAACTATATAATTATTTTATAACATTAAAATCTTCCAAAAATCTTCAAAAATATGGTATGTGACTTTCTGGGCACAAGCCTTTTTTTTTTTGCAAGGACGCACAAGCTAGTTGCTAGTTTAGCTAAGGGAGGGAGCAGTACATATTATTTTGGGGAAAGTTTATTGGGCCGAATCCCAAAGACCAGTGCGCTAACTTCATCTGCTGTCAGTCACGGGGGCTGCTATCTTACGGGTGACCGTCTCACCGGGCGAATTTCTGACAGGTCCTGTAGCGTGCCGGAAGGAGAGGAAGGAAAGAGGAAAGAAGAGGAGAAGCAGCGCCGTTAGCCAGAGATGAGGAAGAAGGCAAGGGCTGCACCCCTGCTGCCGCCGCCGGCCGGACCGCCTGCCACCGCCGCCCGCGACCGCCTCGCCGCCCCGCCCTCCTCAAAACTCCTCCTCCGCCAGTCCGCCGCCGCCCGCGGCCCTCCCTCTAAGCCCCGTCGCCATCTCGTTCTTCTCCGGCGACGCACCCCGCACCCTGCACCCCCCTCCCTAAGTTTTAGGGCTCGCTGGCAGCTCGCTCTATCCTCGACAAAGCCTTCTCCACCGCAGCTCCCTGGCGGTCGCAGCGACGTCGCCGACGTCGTCTCGGTTCTGGGTGCGTGGTCGTGGCCGAAGGGAGAGCTCTTCTTCTCGGTGGTTAATGGCGTTTGGTAGGAAGAGATAAGGGGGAGGAAGAAGGGATGAGCACGTCACGGTGGGTGAAGGTAAAAGGGATCGTGGTGGGGCCCTTCCTATTGTTAACCCGCTCCACTCCGTCCGTTCGCCCGTGGAGACGGGTAGCCGGTAAAGAGCCACTTCGGAAGGTAAAAGAGATCGTGGTGGGGCCCTTCCTATTGTTAACCCATTCCGCTCTGTCCGTTCGCCCGTGGAGACGGGTAGCCGGCAAAGAGCCACTTCGAAAGGTAAAAGGAATCGTGATGGGGCTCTTCGGGCCTCTTTGGATGATGCCCACGCTAGCCTTGCCAAAATTGGCTAGCCAATTTTTTGGTGCAGGATTTGGCCGCCAATGGTTTGCCAAAATTTTGGCTAGAATCTGTGAAGACACAACAACTATGCCCATAGGCAGCCAATAAATTGGTAACAAACCAAACAAGGGTAAGAGAATTTAGTATAACCAAAAATTTGGTAAGATAAGCTAGGGTCATAAACCAAACAGGCCCTTCGTATTGTTAACCCATTCTGCTCCGTCCGTTCGCCCGTGGGGACGGGTAGCCGGTAAAGAGCCAGTAAGGCCCAGCCCGCTTCTGTCAGTAAGGATTTCCCCAGTTCCGTTTAAAGAAATCCCCATCACAGTGAGCTACGAGGGCGGCGACAAGACGGCCGGCGGCTGCCGCCTTTCGCCGGCGGAGGCTGTGCTGCTTCTCCCTCCTCCTGTAAAATCCACCCAATCCCCTTTTTGTTCACAAAATTTCCCCAGTCCACCATGAGCGAGGAGGGCGGCGACGAGACGGCCGGGAGCAGCCGCCTTTCGCCGGCGGAGGCGGCGCCGCTGGACTCCAGCAATCTGCTCGGAGAGATCCTCCTCCGCCTTCCCGCGCATCCCTCCTCGCTCCCCCGCGTCTCCGTCGTCTCCAGGCTCTGGGGCAGCCTCGTCGTCTCCGCCGACTTCCGCCGCCGCTTCTGCGCACACCACCGGGAGCCCCCCATCCTCGGCGTCTACGGGCAGTCCTCCGGCGACATCCGATTCACCTCCGTCCTCGGCCCTCCCGACCGCATCCCCGCCGAGCGCTTCGCCCTGCCGGTCAGCGCCGACGACTTCTTCTATAGCTGGAGGCTGCTCGGCTGCCGCCACGGACGCGTCCTCGTCTTCAACCGGGTACGGCTCGAGCTCCTCGTGTTCCACCCTGTCTCCGGCGACCGCCGCACCGTGGCCCTTCCGCCCGGGTTCGATCTGGCTGGGTACGGCCATGGGTTCAGCACCAACGGAGCGGTGCTCTGCGCTGCCGGCGACGACGACCCAGGACACGTGCACGGGGGCTGCCAGTCGAGCCCCTTCAAGGTAATCCTGGTAGGCACATTCCACGGAAACCAGCGGTCAGCCATTGCCAGCGTCTACTCCTCGGAGACCGGCGTGTGGGGAGATCTCGCCTCGACGCCGGAACCATGTGGCGGTTTCTTCGGCGATCACCCAGGCACCCTCATCGGAAATTGCCTATACTGGTGGCTACACGGATTCGATATTGACATACTTGAGTTCAATTTGGATAGCCGGAGCCTAGCCGTAATCAAGAAGCTTCCTATCTCGGGCCACGATATTCGCAGGGCTAACATGCGGATCATCCGTGCAGAGGATGGCGATGTTGGCATCATCATATCGTGGAACCCAAGCTTCCATATCTGGGACCGCAAGGTCAGTTGCCATGGTGCTGCCAGATGGGTTCTGCGGAGGACCATTGACCTGCAAAATCTCATTGGTCTATCGTCTTCGATCAATTCACCGATAGCGGCTATAGTGGCGTATGCTGAGGAAACCGATGAGATTTTTATATCGGTGCGCGGAGCTGGAGATCCCTACGGCGGGGGTGCCTTGATCGTTGTTCAACTTAAGTCAATGAAGGCTAGGGAATATCGTGGAAGCTTTTTGGAGGATTCATATCATCCGTTCACAGACTTTGTTACCGCTGGTAATTAATTGCCTCTCTATACATTACATGAGCAGCCTGAATACGCTTATTTTGCATACAATGTTTCGTGAATTCCTCTACTGTGGTTTGAAGTTTTCACCAAATTAGTTATGTTTCTCGTGTTTGCTTGATTGATAAAACTAGTAGTATATCTTTTCTTTTTTAGTTATAGTTTAACGTTATCTTAGCAAACTATTTTGACTAATTTATTCTGTTATATCATTGCTGGGAGGTTGTTCATACAATACATGTAAAACATTTGTGAAAATTTATAAATTTGGCTTAACATAATTGTTGTAGTCAAAGGTACCTCCTTGGTAAATCTTGCATCTCAAATCTATTCATACCCGGCTCCAAGTCTAAGGTGGACACCATTGCTTCTCTTTACCATCGTCAGCATAACACTTGGACCGTGATCTTCATGCTGTATTAGGAGGACTAATAATGAATTCATATGGCTAAATTTCTGGCAGTCATAAGAATAAAATGATATGTCAAACCTCAGCTTGTTTCAGGGTTGTGCTGCTCATAAAGCTCTTCCTAATATTCATGTGTATTTCACCTTCTTCCTTACAAATTAAGAAATTTTGACTTGTGAGGCTGTTATTCAGTAATTAAGCTAGCCAAATTTCTGCGAAAGTTTTACTCCTCTATTTGTTGCTTCAATGTCTGTTTTTTTGGATTATGGATACCATTGTTGGATATGACCATCACACCTGACTATTTCTCAACTCAGCGAGAAAGTTGATCATATGTCACTTACGTGATCTGTTATTGCCATTGTGTCAATAGGAGTTGTAACCTCCCATAATGCCCCTAATTTGAGATGCTAATTCGTATTTTATCATCTTGATATTTAGAGTCACCTAGGACTTGGCTGCATGAAAAGACCAAATTTGTAAATTACCCCTATCTTCTGTCCCTTCTTCCTCCTCACCGCTACCCCCTTTTGCTCTTTCTCGGAGGTAAGGTAGGTGAGCAAATTGTTCAAATGAATCTGATCATTGAGACACACAACTAACTGATCACTGACAAGAACCCATTCTTCCTTGCTCTTAGAATTTTGTCTGGAGGCAAGGACCGTACTATTTTTAAGCAAAAGTACAAGGCTCTGAGGGCAATATCAATGCTACTTGATCTACTTCTATTTGAAACTTTTGTTACCACCTTAAGTTTCAAGTAGTCCTATTGATCATACTCGGGAATCTGGTGAATTCAGGAATTTTATGGAAAAGAATGTGGCGTTATTTAGGATCATTTCGAATCACACAGCTCGGTTGGCTTTGAACCTTGCTTGTTCAAACATTGGTTTTGTGCCTTTCTCCTTATCAAATGCTTTTTTCTCTTTACCTACTATTGCTGGAAGGCCTATCATCCTTTTGTAGATTTTTATACTCCTGGTAATTGCTTATCTTTATAATACAAGAATAGCCAGGCTGCTTATTTTTCATACATGGCTGCTAGCTGGAGTATCTTTATTCTGCTATGAATCTTTTATTACTACCAAAACTTTGTTATGGTTTTCCTCTTTGCTTCAGCGAGATAGTTAATACTTGTGTTGTTTCTTAGGTGTATAGCAAAATTGTTGTACTAGTTTATTGTACCATAAACATATAATTTCCGCAAAGGTTCACGTACATTCTACATAAGACCATTTAAAACTCGGTAAATATCTTTAAGATAAAGGTACCGAAAGATACCTTCATTGCAATCTTACACCTTAAAGATAAATGTATCATGCTCTAAGGGGGACAATAATATTGCTTCCGTTTACACAGCTTTTAACATACCAAAAGTTTGCTTGAATCCTCCACTTGATGTTCGTGATAGGATTAAGTAATTAATTATACACTTCCTGTGGTTATGTGGCTAGCAATTACAGAGAATAGGATGTTCGTCAAACCTTAGCCTATTTCAGGGTCATGGTGCTGATAATGCTTTGGATGCTATTAGTGTCTACTCCATCTATTTCCTCTTTTTACCGTCTCACGTGAACCAAGTGGTTTGCAAAAGCTTGGAAATAAATAAACTTGTTAGGCTGATACTTAACTGATAAGCTGGAAAAATTTACATTTAGGTTTTACTCTTCTATTTGTTGTTTCATATGTGTGTTCTGGATTATGGACACTCTGTGTTGCACAATGCACATGCCCATCAGCCCATCACACCTTTTTTTCTAGGGAAGATATGTTCATCATACCTAACACCTTTTTAACAAGAAAATTGATCATATGTCCATAGCTTATTTGCAATTCAGAATGTGTTAATAGTTTAGGTGTGTGATCTGACCTCTCATAAGCCACAAAGTCGAGATCCCAATTTCTATTTTATAATCTTGCGATTTGTTCTACATATTTGCTTCATTGTAGTTATTTGGCCACACAAAAGACCATTTTTCCTTGTAGGAATTCTCCTTGGATGGTACTTTTGTTAAGTGTTTGATAACAATTTAGTTATCCTTTTGCCCTTTGCTTGATAGATAAAATTAATGGTTGTGCTGTTTTTTGTGTTATAGTTGAGCAGTACTTTTACTGAAGATACCAAACTATGTTGACCAATTTATTCTATCATATCATTCTTGCAAAGGTTTGCACAGATGGGTTTGATGCCAGGTCCTGGAATCTGGTGCTTGCACTATTTAAAAAAACTACACCTAAATGCTGAGCGTACGATGCTATAAAGATGACTACATTTGCTTCTGTTTACACATTTCCACTGTAGCAGAATAATGTTATCGATAATATAACGTAAAGATACCATTACCTGTGGCAAGTTTACTTGAGCCCAGGAGTAACTGATAATCCATAACCTGTTGCTAAGTTGCTGGCATGTATCAATTGCTATTCTGCCATGCTGATATGTCAAAAAGACCTTGTCTTGTTTCAGGGTCGTGGTGCTGATAATCCTTTGCTTGTTATACATGTGTTGGTGTAGCCCATCATCTTCCTCTCCATTATAACTTGTTGACTGAATGCTTCATTGAAAGCCTAGAAAGTAGATGTCTTGTTTCAGGATTGTGCTGCTGATAATGCTTTGCTTGTTATGTACATGTGTAGGTGTAGCCCGTCATCTTCCTCTCCATTATAACTTGTTGACTGAATGCTTCATTTGAAAGCCTAGAAAGTAGATGTCTTGTTTCAGGGTTGTGCTGCTGATAGTGCTTTGCATGTTATCCATGTATAGGTTTAGCCCGTCATCACCCTCTCCATTTTAAGTTGTTGACTGAGTGCTTCATTGAAAGCCTAGAAAGTTAGATTTGTGTGGCTGATTGTCAGTCACTATTTGTTAAGTTAGTGATACTTGTGTCTAGTTTACTCATCTCTTTGTAGTTCCATAGTTTGCATTTTGGACTGGATATTCTGTGTTTGATATGGCGATCATACCTGACCATTCTTCAACGAAAATATTATTCATATGTCGTCCCTTAGCTGCCGTGCAATTGCCATGGTCAATGGTTGAGGTGTCACATCTCAGCATGCCCCTAATTTGAGGTATCAATTGCTATTTTGCCATGCTGAAATTTTTTATGTAAATTTTATTTTGTTAGTTATTTGGCTGCGTGAAATGATTAAATTTTCCATGTGCTCTTATCCTCTCTTTTTACAATCAAGGTTGGCTAGCAAATTGCCTACAAGAATCTGATCATTCTTTTGCAACAATGGCTCAAAAGAAAATTTGCTGGCATTCTGTTGACAATTCATAAAATGCTTTTGTCTTAGAATTTTGCGTGGATGTGAAGGTCAATTTTTAAGAAAAAAACAATGCTGCGGGGAGGATATCTCTGCTACTTGCAGTATTTTATTTTTTTAGACTATTGCTAGCAGCTTCCAAAGGTTAAAATAGATTCCTGGTATGTTTCATCACGCTTGGGAATCTGGAGACTTTAGAAACACCACTGAATGCTTTGTTGTTTGAAAATAATTTGGAATCGTTTTTGACCGTTTCATACTTTAGCAATGGTGGATTTGATCCAGATTGGCGAGCTATTTTAAGTAACATTGCAGGAGTGACCTAACTTCAAAATTTCAGTCATTAATTCTGTAACTGCGAAGTTAATTCCCTGATTTTTTTTTGAGCTATGGCCTGTGCACTTCTCACTAATTAGATTGGTTGCTTGTTGCACAGGTACTGTTAAAGCGTGTTCTGCTCCAGCCATTGAGCCACTGCACCAGCAGGGTCTATCCCTATATGGGCATACATCTCTCGAGCCACTGATCTGAATTCAAAGGTTCAACCATTAATTCCGTATGATATGCGTATTTCTTATAATGTGGTTGATACAATGAGATTGTTGACTCATATGGGCACCCTGCGATTACCTGTGAGAGACCCTTGTCACTGTGAATTATCTATCTGTTTTACTAGTTAACTCTGTCAGTTGTTCTGTCCGTATAATACCATATGAGTTATGACTAATGTTACAGCAATCCTGATGCTGTTTTACCTGGGTTATGTTTTGTTATTACTGTGGAGTTATGTGCTAGTTGTTACTGGCTGTCGCTTGTAGGAGATATAACCGCATTCTGTGTGCAATCTATCAAAAGTGAAGTCGTCTGTTGGGTGTTGGGGTTCTGGATTGAAATTCTTAAGCCATGTCTTGGTACTCTGGACTTTTTTACTCTAGAATTGCCACTCTAGTTTCAATAGTTGAGAGCCCAGGGTGCAAAATTTGTATGGCTCTGAGTTTGGATGTAAACTAAACCAAGGCAGTAGTCAACGAAACAAAAAGTAAACTTATCCCTTAATTTAAGTGGTCATGCAAATGCAATCCCATCACATGTAGTGCAACCTGAGTGTATTACTTTCTTTAAATGGTCCTAGACTACCCAGGCTGGAAGACCAGTGATTGCTGATCGTGGGTCGTTCCATCTAGTAGTTGTTTCTTTCCTACCCGCTGCTTGATGCTCATTTTCATCGAATGTCATTTACTTTGGTCATTTAGTGGCTGCTTCTCTGCCAGTGGGGCCTCTGTTCTCGTTGGTCCTGCTGGCAACGCTAGTGTTTTCGTTGCGTCGTGTGCTCTGGTGCTTGACTTCATTTTCTCTGCATCCCATTTTCGCAGAGGCTTTTTGTCCATTGCCCCAGATTGGCCGTGAGGAAGAGAGTTGGGTGTGGTAGCTATGCTGCTTCGTGCATGCATTATCCGATAGGTCATATCAACAGTGTCCAAGTTGCGTTGTTTTTTGTGTTAGCTTATTCGCCTTTTCTTTTCCGCACAACCCTCTCCTCGTTTGATGCGTGTCTGCATTCTTTGGGTTGGTGGAGAATAGTTTTCGCCTGACCCTACTCTTCTCTGGTTAAGCTGCCTAGTGTCTGACACGGCCCCTACCTACTGTTGGGCCTGCACGGCAGCCAGGTTCTCCTTCAGAGGGCAAGAACATATCAGGCAATCGATCAAAGCCTACACATCATGGTGAATAATGATGCAGCCCCTTTCCTCCCAACTCTGTGCTCCCTCCTTTCCTTTTTTGCCGTTGCATCTGGCATGCTGTCAAGCTTCTGCGCCAGTAATAACTGACAGCCATATGTGATGGGAAGGGGCTCACAGCGTAACCGTCTATATGAACCTCTTTTGCGGGCTCGATTCAACAACATCCACGTACACAACGATGGACGATCGCGAAGCACCATGGAAATTAATCCATACAAATATTTTCCTGTTTTGTGCAGCAATATTCTGTTCATAAATGTCACCCATCTAGAGTTGTGCTATTCCATAATTAGACTGAAGCAGACTTGCTATTCAGTTACGTCCACATTTTAGGGAAAGATCTTACTATGGCGCCAGACAATATTTGGGTGATCGCTATGGCAGTGTACATGGACCCACGGCATAGTTAGTGTGTCCAATACCATCCCTCGTAAAATTCTTGAAATTTCAGCTGTGATGTGCCTGCCAGAGAGACACCGAGCCTAGCTCAGTTGGTGGGAGGCGTTGATGCACACCCCCACCACCCAGGATCGAGTCTTCTTCAACTCGAATTTGGGTGTCTATTTCCTCTATAAAAGAAGTTACGTAGTTCCTCCTAGGTACAGCCGTTTTTTTGCTCTGCCAGGTTTTTTCTTATTCAATTTATGACAGATGTTTTATTCACATCTTTCCTACTTATAAAGATTCGAATTGGACCAGAGAGTAGGACCAGGCAACCCTATGAGTATAACATGAAACTATCGTCTCTGCCTCTCCTGATAAACGAAAGCACCAACATCAATTAATTTGACTTATAACTTAAATGAACTATGTTCGTAGGGTAGCACGGGCATCTTACTAGTAGTTGGAAATCTGGAGCTCCTGTTATCTTGTCGGCTAGCGGCACAAGTAAGAATTGGATACATTTTTTCTGTTGCGGACTGAGAATAAAATTCTGGACTCGGTACAAATCATTAATTGTTTTTATGCGTGATGCAGGTGGTCTCATGGTTCAGTTGGTCAGTAGATTTCTTGGCACCAGCCACCAGGTATATAATACTCCCTCCATCCCAAAATGTAAGGCGCCTAAGGATTAGTCAAAAGTCAATCTTTTCTAAGTTTGATCATGATTATACACAAAAATATGGACATTTATAATATTGAATCGATATCAATAGATTCATCATAAAGTATATTTTTTTAATATATCCATTCAATATTGTAGATATAGATATTTTTTTCATAAATATTTGGTCAAAGTTAGTAAACTTTGACTTTTGACTAATCCTTAGACGCCTTACATTTTGGGACGGAGGGAGTATTTTAGAATTGCTTCCTTCGGATGTTTCATCCTGTTGTACTATGTATCGCCATGAATCATATGAAACTTTACCAATAGTTGGTGGCAGAATCACATGCTGAGATTTCATAGGATGCTGAGTTTTTGAATTCGTCTCGTATATGAAGATTAGAGAGAATGCAATTCAATAGTTGAATGTAAGTAAAATGCCCCTGCTATGGTTTGATTCACATGGACAACTGCTGCTATCTCAAAGCTACTAAATTCATGCTTCAGCTGCATCTGGGTCCCTTATCAGCACTTGGTGGTATGACTTGTATCGGAGAACAGGAGTTAGGTAAGCACTACGTCAATTCTCACTCTTATTATTGATCTCTTTGCAGCTTTCTAAAAATGAGTGGTCTGTCTTGGCTATTTGACAGAAGGAAGAAAAATAATGTAGGCCGACAGAAATGGAAACACTTTTTTTAAAAACTGTGAGTTGGCACCTTGCTTTCAACAAAAAGAGTTCATTTATTGTTCCCTAGTTTTAGGACAGCAATACATACCAGTCAAAACAAAAGAAGGTTATGAGCCAGTTTAGTCAAGGAATATCAGTAAAAACTAAAGCATATTTTGTCTGTACATCAACTTTGCCTTAGCAGATATGAGATATTTTGCGTTGCTTTTTTTAAACCATAACTTCTGATATTTGGCAGATGGATACTTGGATAGTTTGCTGCCACAGAACATTTTTATGTGCTCCTCGAATTAGATATTTTTATGACATGAGGTCTTACGCTGTGTTTTTCCCGACCAACTGGAGGGCCTTTTTGCTACATGTAGCTTAATTATACATGTTCTGGAATTGGTGGTTTCGTTTTTCTGCAGTTTCCTTGATTCAGTAGATGTGTGGTGTGCATCAATACGCTGTGTTGATGATCAGTTTTTCTTCTCACATCAATAGTTTAGGTCAACTTATGCATTGGAGGCAAACATTTGTTTGTGTAGACTGTTGTTTGTGGTGTGCCATTTTTTCCTACATGACTTGTTCATTGTCGTTTCTCTGTTAATTTATCTTATACGGCACCATAATTAAACATCATTATTGATAAAACTGCAATAACTGAACATCATATTTATCTCTTCTTGTTATATAATTGTTACTGCTATTACATTTTAAGCTTACATGATGTATCCACAGTCTACTTGGTCTTTTTGTTCTTTCCTCTTTTGTGTTCTATTTCTATCGCATCGTTGGTGCCTTTCTCCCATGTTTTGTATTTTCAGTTTGCACAAGGATGTTGGCAAGGTAACATACCTGATCACTTGTGCGTTACTTTGACCTCTTGCTTTGTTCACACCGTTATGCATTATGTTTGGTTGTGTTGAGTAGTTAGCTAAGTTTCACTGTAAATACTCCCTCTGTTCCTAGATATAAGCCATACAGTTTTTTGAGGAAAGTCTAGAATATAGGGTGTATTGCGTTGCACCACTTCTCGACAATTTTTTTGAGATTTGATTACGTTTCTTTATCTTATGCATAAGTCCACTATTTTCTCACGTCAATTTTCTAGGGGTAATCCAGCCCAAACCTGGTGTAATTTTCCCTCCACGTGCTTTCTGTTAGTTTCCGTGCCAAGAATTATATGGCTTATATCTAGGAACGGAGGGAGTATTTCTAATGGCTTAATCTGTAGGATGTTTCCGAAATTTCAGCCGACTTGCTCTAAGGATACGGAACACAAAGAATTGTCTCCTGTTATGTTAAGTAAGCTAAATTCACTATTTTGCCATTATTTGTTGCTTTAGCCTCCAAATCAGATGTTTGGAAAGAATGTTTGAATTATCTTTTTATTTGTCTAACTGCCCTACTCATGGTACTACCTTCTTTGGTGAAGAAGTATGACTGCTATTTTATTTGCTTTTAACTCTTAAATTGCCATTTTTCTATTTGCCTTTTGACGCAAGCAAGGACTGTCTCTAGGATTTTGTGTCCTTTCTTTTCCTATCATTTTTGCTGGATATAATGAAGTCAGTGCATTTTGTTATTTTCTTCAAACCTTACCTGCATGGTTTATTTACCATCTTCTTTGATACGAGCAAGAACTCTGTCTAGGATTTTGGATTTTTGGTAGGTAGGATTGCTGTTGAATCATCGGTTGCTTGGCCTGGCAAAAGAAGCGGTAATCCATAACTGGTCCTTCAAGCATCTGAGATCTCGAGAGTGGGTTAATGGAGGTGAGCGACCGTTGGCAAAATAAGGAATGAGGTTATCTTATGTCAACCGGCTTTATTTTTTTTTGATAGTAAAAAAAAATTTAAAGCCGGCTTTAATTACCTGTCCCGGATTGTTGAATGTACTTATGTACATACTGGAACGTTGCTCTATTTGCTAATCCCTTGTGCTGCTGGTGCAGGCTTACATTCATTCATGCCTTTGCTGTTATTTCCTGTTAACTTTTGGTGTGCTAATTTGCTCCAACTTAGACAGCCTAAATAGTACTTCCTCCCTTCTTATAAAGTGTTTTTGTTTTTTGAGAAAAATATATCAACATACTAAAATATGATAGGAAAATACATTTAACAATGACTAATGATATTGATTTGGTATTGTAAATGATAATATTATTTTCTAAAGACTTGGTCAAAGAATAGTGAAGCTTGACCTTTGCAAGAACTAATATACCTTATATCAATGAACAGAGGGAGTATATTCTTTTTTCCTGTGTGTTTCAGTACAATACCCCCCTGAAGCCAAAGAGGGCAGCGAACGGCTCTCCTCAAGCTTACTAAAAGGGTGAAGATAATAAGGATCAATCTTTGAGCTTCATTGCAGGCTCTTGCAAATGGTATCCACGGATGATTGAAGTCAAGACGTTCGACTGAGAATATTTCGATAAGGATTCCACTGAGATATTTTTGATAAGGGTTCCACTGAGAATTAGCAGCGATCACAAATTGTGGGCATCCATGCATAGCAAATGTTGCCCAATTTTGGTCTGGTTATAGGAATAGGTGTAGTACCTCCCGATGATGTGAATGAGAAGCAGAAGTCTTGCTTTATGTGAAAGATATCAACAACTTGAATCAGAGTGATAGTCAACTGTCCGATACGATGCAGAATTCATAATACTCGTCTTACTTTTTTTTAGATGTATACTCGTCTACCTGCAAGGCAAAGTTATAAGGCAAAAGCTGTGTACTGAACATGTTTGTGCTAATCTGCTAATCTGCTAACAGTGTACCAGCTTCTAGTTCTTGTATTTGTAGATGATGCTCCGCATCGTCGAGGCTTGTTAGAATGGCACTGTCAGTTTGTCACTCAAGTCCAATGGTCGTTCGGGCGGACTCTGGTTGCTTTGGTCTGATGAAGTGTGCGTCTCTGTCAAGTTCTCCAACCGCTATATGATATTAGCTTTAGTTGTCAATAGAACTACTAATGTGGATTTTGCCCTGGCTTGCATTTATGGAGATCCCCATCATCGCAATACTAGAATGATATGGGATCATGTTTTAAATTTTGTTAATGCCAATCTAGGGAAGCCAGTTGTTTGTCTAGGTGATCTGAATAACATCATGTGTAATGAGGAGTCCACTTCTACTAATGTAAATAAGTATCACATGCGTGCATTCAATTCTTATATCAAGCAATGTGGTCTGTTTGATTTGGGGTTTAGTGGGCTGGCTTATACCTGGACAAATATGCGTTTTTCCTCTAAACCTATATTTGAAAGGCTTGATCGTTGTATTGCTAATGCAGAATGGTGTGGAATATATACAAATACTAATGTGTTTAGTCTTCCAATCATTCACTCTCTGAGTGATCATGCGCCTATTCTGCTTTCTACCCATTCCCAGTCTCGTAGGCCTAAACTTAATTTCAAATTTGAGAACTGGTGGACTTTTGAGGAAGACTTTCAAGATATTGCAAAAAATACTTGGGCTACTTCGGTTAACAAACCTTTCCACACTAGAACCGCTAATCTTGTGTCAAAAAAAAAAGAACTGCTAATCTTGCAGGAAGTTTGAAAAGGTGGTACAAGAAGAAAAAACCTACAACTGTATTCAAAATCAGATTAATGATATTCAAATGAAGCCGGTGCATGTCCAGGATCACTCCCTTCAGGCAAGGTTAGTTTCCCAATATGAAGATAGTTTGACCAAGCTCACTGAATTTTATCGCCAACGTGCAAAAAAACACTGGGCAACCCAAGGTGATAGAAACACGTCCTTTTTTCACAATGCCATTCAAAAGCGTAAGCGTCGAAATCATATCTCTACTATTTAAAAAGAACGAAGGCGTTCTGTATTCCACCTCCAGCGTTCCGTCCTGGGTTTCGTCCAACATCATCATTTTGCATTTTCACCCCCACGGAATGGAAAATCGGCCCGCGGTCCAACCCCCCTCCCCGTTCCAGGCCCCAGGGTCAGGAAACCCTAGCGCATGCTCCTCCCTCACACGTCCTGACCGCCACCGCCAGCTCTCACCGACGACGGCGCACGCCGCCTCTATCCTCTTCTGTATGCGCCCAGGATCTGAGCGCCGCCACGACGTGGGTCTCCACTGCCTGAAATCCCAGTAGTCCATCACGTGGGGAGGCTTTTGCCTGAGGTCCCAGGCCGGCGGCGGTTGTCTTCCATGCAATCCGCAGGAATCCCACCGAATCTCGATCGTATTCTTTTTTTACCGGTTCTCGATCGTATTCTGCTGCAGTGACCTCGATTTCATGAATTATCTTCATTTTTTGATCCAGGGCATCGCGGCGTCAGTGTAGTTCTTGATCCAGGGTGCGCACCGGATCAAATCCTTCGATCCTTTGGGCTGATACCTTCCGCTCGATTCCTATGCACCGTTCTCAATTAAGCTCTCGAAAGTATTCGGCCCTCTCCACCCTTATCCCCACGAGCTATCCTCCCGCTGTTCATTTTCATGCCTGCTGTGCCATGTGCGGCCTGCTTTTCCCGTTGGTTAATACTACCCTTCTCCATATCATGCACTTGTTATTAATTTCGTTTCTACAGGGAGCTAATCGGTCCTGGTCTGGCTATCTTTCTATTTATTTATTTTGCTCTTACTCTACAGGTCCTATCCGCTGCAGGAGGAGGCCAAATCTCAGCACCAGCAAGGTCTCTTTTTGTGTTGACCCCAAGTTTTCCCCAATAGTCAGCACCGGCAAGGTCTTCTTTTTGTGTTGACCCAGATTCTGAATTTAATTCCCATTATTTGAAGTGCAAATGTGATTAGCAAGCATTTTCTTTTTTATGTACATTGGATACTTTATGAGAACATATATATGCATCACTATTTCTTTTTTTAGTGTATGTGCTTGCTGTAGCTATCTAGGCCCAGGATGGATTGTTGATATCAAGTGAGAAGGAAGATGATTTGGGCTAAACTTCTTGTCACGAGTCACATATTTTACTAATTAACCACATTCATCACTACAAGAGAATTTACAATGAGCATTGGTGTCAATTTGCCCACTCACTCTACCTACCTCTGCCCCTGGTTGAGATGACATCTGATCTCATTCTTGTCATGTATTCGTTGCTTGGATCTCAATCTGTGCCTGGAAACTTGCTTCATTAGCTCTTTATGTGATGTTTAAGCTTGACAGTTCGCACACCAATCTGAGGAAGGAAAAGGTATTATTTTGGATTACAAAAATATCACAACCTAATAACATTTTTGGTTGCTTTGCTATGGACATCTGGGTGTGAGTTTATAATTTTGAGCATTTGAGTAAATCTCTTTTACTTTGTTGCAATCTTCTTATGGGCAAGTTTATTTTTTTGAGAAGTATGTTGTCTTGGAGATCTGACATTTCTTAGTTCTTCTTCACCTTTCTGTCCATATGTTTCAAGCAGATAAAACACAGTCCTCATGAAGTTGAAGTCGCGGGCATCCACGCCTTCCTCGTGAGCCCTTACGGGCCATAGCCGCCGGTGTCTTTTGCCCCGGCTCCGCCTCCACCACCGCCGCCTACATCCTAGGGACCCGCACCGACGACCCAAGGGGTGCCAATCACCCAGATCAGGTTCCCCTCGTCGCCATCACCGCTCCCGGATTGGCTCGCCGCGCCATTCTACACAACCGCCTCGGGCCAACCGATCTTGCTGCAACCACCAGCGCCGTCTGCGGCGTTTCCCTTCGGCGGACTCACGGGCTACGCCGCACCCCACGCCAGCGTCGACGGACACCTATTCCAGGGCGGGCCGCTGATGCCCACCTACTCGGCGGCCACGTCATCGCCACTTTGTCACGAGGGGGCTTACAATGTCACTCCTCCTGGCCAGCAGCCGCCTCGCTTCACCAAGCCGGAGTTCGCCACATACGATGGCACCGTCGAACCCCTGAACTGGCTCAACCAGTGTGACCAGTTTTTCCGGGGGCAGCATACACTGGCTTCCGACCGCACGTGGATCGCCTCCTATCACCTCCGTGGTGCCGCACATACGTGGTATTACGCCCTCGAGCAGGACGAGGGCGGCATGCCACCTTGGGAGCGATTCCGCGACCTCTGCCTTCTCTGATTCGGCCCCCCCGATACGCGGGAGCCGGCTGGCCGAGTTGGGGTGCCTACCCTTCACCTCCTCGGTGCAGGACTTCACTGACCATTTGCAGACCTTGGCGTGCCATGCACCCGGCGTCACAGCTCGCCAGCGTGCCGAGCTGTTCATGGGCGGTCTTCCGGATCATATCCGTGTGGACGTGGAGATGCGGGAACCCCTGGACCTGCAATCGGCCATGTACTACGCCCGCGCCTTCGAACAGCGAGCGCTGGCCATGTAGCAGGCTTTTTCGGCCGGAGGCGTGCGGCCTCCCCCCTGCCCGACACCATCGGCCCCGGGCCAGGCGCGCCCGGCTCTGCCACCTGCCGGGCCCTTCGCCACGGCCGCGACGCGACCGTTCCGCTGGCTGACCACAGCCGAGCAGCTCGAGCGCCGCCGTAAAAGACTGTGCTTCAACTGTGACGAGCCCTTCGCACCAGGTCATGTGTGCCCACGCCTGTTCTACTTGGAGACCGTCGACGATGCAGACGTTGATGCCATCGCAGCGGAGCTCGAGGCCGCGACCCTCTCTGAGGACGACGCCACTGCCCGAGGGCCGGTTCAGGCCAAAGCCTTCGTCGTCTCCCTCCATGTGCTCGCTGGCATCCGGCGGGAGGAGACCATGTTGCTACCGGTGATGATTAACGGCGTGCGCCTCATCGTGCTCCTGGACTCCGGCTCCATGCATAACTTTCTGTCAGTGGCCACCATGCGCCGCCTGGGGCTACATCTGTCCGACGCGGAGCAGCTCAGCGTGACCGTCGCCAACGGTGACCGCCTGGCCTGTCAGGGCATGGCTCGGCAGGTCCCCATCCTCATCGGCGATGAGCACTTCTCCATCAACTGCATCGGCATCGACTTGGGCTGTTTCGACTTCATCCTCGGCGTCGATTTTCTGCGCACTCTGGGACCCATCCTTTGGGATTTCGATGCCCGAACACTGATCTTCTGGCGACTGGGCCACCGTATCCGGTGGGAAGGCATTGGCGGCGCTGCCCCGACGGCTCCTTAGCTCCAGCTGGCGGTGGCCGCCCTCAACGGAGAGCATCCCCTCCTGGACGCCCTCCTGCAGCAGCACATCGAACTCTTCAACGAGCCGCAGGGTCTACCACCAGCACGGCCCTATGACCATCACATCCACCTGCTGCCTGACACCGCTCCTATGGCCGTACGGCCATACCGCTACCCCCAGCTGCAGAAGGACGAGCTCGAACGCCAAGTTGCGGTCATGCTCGCTCAGGGCATCATTCGGATTTTGACTTCGCCCTTCTCTGCGCCGGTGCTCCTCATACGCAAGACTGATGGGACGTGGTGTTTCTGCATCGACTACCGCGCCCTCAACGCCAGGACGTCCAAGGACAAATTTCCCATCCCCGTCGTGGATGAGCTGTTGGACGAGTTACATGGGGCGCGTTTCTTCACCAAGCTCGACCTCCGCTCTGGCTATCATCAGGTGCGAATGCATCCGGACGATATCGCGAAGACGGCGTTCTGGACCCATCATGGCCATTTCGAGTTCTTGGTGATGCTGTTTGGCCTCTCCAATGCCCGGCGACGTTCCAAGCATTGATGAACGATGTGCTCAGCCCCTACTTGCACCACTTTGTACTTGTTTTCTTTGATGACATTCTTATCTACAGTTCATCTTGGGCAGAGCACCTGCAGCACGTGGCCATCATCTTCAACGAGCTTCGAGCGCATCATCTACACCTCAAGCGCTCGAAGTGCACGTTTGGCACGACCTCCGTCGTGTATCTGGGACACGTCATCTCGGCGGAGGGCGTTGGGATGGATGCTGACAAGGTCGCGGTGGTCGCGGCATGGCCAACGCCGCAGTTACCTCGGGCCCTACGCGGTTTCCTGGGTCTCGCCGGCTACTACCGGAAATTCATTCGGGAATTCGGCCTCATCGCCGCGCCCCTGACACGCCTTCTACGCCGCGACGCTTTCTCTTGGGACGCGGAGGCGACCGAGGCATTCCAGACCCTCAAGCAGGCCCTTACGATAGGGCCAGTCCTACAGATGCCGGACTTCGACAAGCTGTTCGTCGTGGACTGCGATGCCTCGGGCACGGGGTTTGTCGCCGTCCTTCACCAGGGCGATGGGCCGCTGGCCTTCTTCAGCCGCCTGTTTCCCGCCCGTCATCACAAACTCGCGGCGTACAAGTGCGAGCTCATCGGGTTGGTCCAGGCCGTGCGCCACTGGTGGCCCTATCTGTGGGGCGAGCCTTTGGCATTCGCATGGATCACTACAGCCTCAAGTTCTTGTTGGACCAGCGCCTCTCCACCGTACCGCAACACCAGTGGATCAGCAAGCTCTTTGGCTTCGACTTCACCGTTCAGTATCAGCCGGGCCGTCTGAACACGGTCACCGATGCCCTATCACGCCGTGACACTGAGGCCGTCGCAGAGGATGCAGCCTCCGTGGGCACGGTCCTTTGCATCTGCTCCGGGCCGACCTTCGCCTTCATCGACGACATCCGCCGCGCCACCGCGACAGCCGCGGACGCCCAGACTCTACAGTAGCGGTTTGAGGCCGGCGAGCTAGAGGCGCCATGGCGCCTGGATGATGGCCTGCTCTTGCACGGCCGACGGCTCTTCGTGCCGGACCACGGTGACCTACGCCACCAGGCCATGCTCCTAGCGCACTCGGCGGGTCACGAGGGTGTGCAGAAGACCCTCCACCGTCTCCGTGCTGATTTCTACATCCCCGGCGACCGTGCGCTAGTGCAAGGCTGGGTAAGGTCTTGCGTGACGTGCCAGCGCAACAAGACGGAGACACTACGGCTAGCAGGACAGCTATAGCCCCTCGACGTGCCCTCTCAGGTGTGGGCTGATATCTCCATGGACTTCATTGAGGGCCTCCCCAAGGTGGGCGGCAAGTCCGTCATCCTCATAGTGGTCAACCGCTTCTCCAAGTATGCGCACTTTATCGCGCTCGGCCATCCGTATACAGCCGTATCCGTGGTGCGGGCTTTCTTTGATGGCATCGTCTGCCTCCATGGGTTTCCTTCTTCGATCGTCAGCGACCGTGATCCGATGTTCACTGGTCATGTCTGGCGTGATCTTTTTCGGCTGGCATGAGTGAAGCTGCGCCTGAGCACGGCGTTCCATCCTCAGATGGACGATCAGTCCGAGGTGGTTAACAAGGTGATTGCTATGTATTTGCGCTATGTTACAGGTGACCGTCCCCGTGCTTGGGTGGATTGGCTGGCGTGGGTGGAGTACTGCTACAACACCTCCTATCACTCCGCTCTGCGCACCTCTCCCTTTGAGGTGGTCTACGGGCGTTCCCCTCCACCTATGCTGCCCTTCGAGCCCGGGACGGCTCGGACCGAGGCAGCCGTCGACCTTCTCTGCACCAGAGATGAGATCCTAGTGGAGGTGCGTCAGCGTCTTCTCCAAGCCCAGCAGATGTCCAAGAAATACTACGATGCCCATCACCGCGAGGCGGAGTTTGCGGTGGGCAATTGGGTGTGGCTGCGCCTCCTACACAGGACTACGTAGTCTATGGACCCACGTGCCAAGCGCAAGCTGGGTCCTCGCTACACGGGCTCCTTTCTAGTGTGGAGCACATCGGCACGCTCGCATACCATCTTCAGCTGCCAGCGGACACTCACATTCACGACGTCTTTCATGTGGGCTTGCTGAAGGCGTACCATGGTGAGCCGCCGGCAGCGCCATCGGCACTGCCTCCGACCTCTGATGGACGTCTTCTTCCCAGCCCTGCCAAGGTATTGAAGGCACAGCAACGCAGGAGCGTTTTGCACCTTCTTATCTAGTGGGACGGCCTTCCTTTGGAGGACGCCACCTGGGAGAAGCTCGATGACTTCCGTCAGCAGTTTCTAGAATTCCAGCTCGAGGACGAGCTGTTTGCGCAGGCGGGGAGAGATGTTATGACCGGGCTGGTATATAGCCAGAAGAGGCCCAGCAGTCGGTCGGCTTAAGGGCTTGGCCCAATTTATCTAGGGTTTTTATTAGCTGAACTATTATAAAAACACTTGTAATGCTACGTATTGAGATAAGCAATAAACATATTTGTTGCCGACTCCCTTAGGAGTCAAGGAGTAACTAAACCCTAGCCGCCTCCCTGCGCCACCGCCTCCTTCTCCTCCGCGCGACCACGGCACCAGTACGCCGTTGGACGCGCCCAGCTCCTCGCTCCTCCTCCTTCCACCCATATAATATATGCCCTAGACCTGGTAGGATCTCAGTTCCTATCAGTGGCATTTCATAGTTTCAGCGCTTACTCGCAAAGGGCTTCATGCTCACTTCATAAAACTTGTTCATGCTTGCATTTCTTCACCAACATTCTCTGTCATCATTAATGGTCAATCTTTTGCAAAGTTCAAAAGCAGTAGAGGAATAAGGCAAGGTTGTCCTTTGTCGCCATATCTCTTTGTCCTTGCAGTGAATGAACTATCTTTGACACTACAGGATGCTTTGCAAGCCAACAACCTCGTAGGTATTTCTCTTGGACCAAATTGCCCTCTAATTCACTCATTGATGTATGCCGATGACTTGATTGTTTGTGGCAAAGAAAATGTGCAAGAAGCTGGCATTATATTCAATCTAATAGACCATTTCTGTCAGGAATCAGGGGAAACTCCAAACTGGAGTAAATCTGGAATTTTATTTAGCAAAAATGTTCCCTTGCGGGTCAAACAAGATATCAAAAGATTTTTTCCAGTGCCAAACATTGACGAATATTTTCTTCATCTAGGTCACCCACTTGTTCTACCATCCAAGGATAGATCAGCGGCTTACAACTTTATTTACGATAAATTTAAATCCAAGCTTAGTGCGTGCCAGATTAACTCTTATAAAATCTGTTTTCTCTTCTATACCTGTCTACTACATGTCCAACATTCTATTTTCCAAAAAATTCCTCGCTAAACTGACAGCCATCATTAGGAATTTTTGGTGGTTAGGAGTTCAAGATGATCAGACAACTAAACGCTGATGCCTCAGAGCCTGGGCTGATGTGTGTACTACAAAAAAAATTGGTGGACTTGGTGTTAGAAATTTGCAAGCAATCAATCAAGGTCTAATCCTATCGGCAGCTTGGAGATTGGCAAAGGAGCCGCAAAATCAGGTTGCTCAGATACTCAAAGCAAAGTATCACCATGACACATCCATTTGGAGGGCTAAGTCAAACGTGCCAAAATCAGCCTTTTGGTTGGCAATCCTCAAGGTAAAGCCTCTTTTGATTTCAGCTTCCATATGTCAGATTGTTGATGGCAGCAGCTCTGTCTGGAGCTCTCCTTGGTTTGTAGGTTGGGAAACTATTTATGATCACCTCATAATACAACAACAACCCTTTGTTTACCCTGCTCTTGTTGAAGATCTTTGGGTTCCGGGCAGAAAGCATTGGAATGAAAACTTAATAACTTCTCTATTTAGCCCAGAAGCTGCTAATGCAATTCTCCAAACGCCTATAATTGATGTAGATGGACAAGATACACTTGTTTGGAAACTAACCCCTGCAGGTGATCACTCCTCCAAAAGCGCATACAAGCACTGCTATAACAATCTCCAACTTCCACCAAGGCAACGTCCAAAAACTGTGCCCCCACAGATCATCTCCCTTCTTAATCAGGTTTGGGAAGATAAAGAAATGGCGCCTAGAGTTCAAACGTTTGCTTGGAGGCTTCACAGGAAAGCGCTTCCCACAGGTAAAAGGGCAAGTAGGTATTCCAAACACATCAATAAAAATTGCTCTCGATGTGGTAATCAAGAAGATGAAATGCATATGCTTTTTCTATGCCCATTTTCGAAAGCAGCCTGTTTTCCTTGGTTCATTAAAACTGAAATCCTAGCTGAACATCATGACACAGTCCCTAATATGATACATGCTTTACTTGCTTCTAGGCATCCTCAAATAAATACAACTACACTGTATACTTTCTTGTGGTGTCTATGGAAAGCTCGAAACGACAGTCTGTTTTGTAGGAAAACAAGCCAACCTTCGCAGGTGTTTGGGGCGACTGATGCCATTATCAAGGCAACCAAAATAGAGGTCCTCAACTATAATGATCATCACAACAAAGAGCAGTCTCCA
The DNA here is from genome assembly GCA_007115705.1 of Dactylis glomerata. Taxonomy (NCBI): domain Eukaryota; kingdom Viridiplantae; phylum Streptophyta; class Magnoliopsida; order Poales; family Poaceae; genus Dactylis; species Dactylis glomerata. Next base: position 2,081,439 of record QXEO01001356.1, read on the forward strand.
AATAGCAGGCAACCATCTCCACCGATTCCTCAGGTTCAGGGCTCTGATTATCCAGCAGGGAATGCTATTTTCAGTGACGCTGCATGGGAGAAGCAACAAGATTCAACAACAAGCCAAGAAGGTTTAGGAGTAATCATCCACTTTCAGGAGAACCAACATCTCCATCAGCTACATGTCTCTGCGCTCTCACCTCCCGCAAGTTCTCCACTACAGGCTGAGACTTATGGTCTACTTCTAGCAACAAAGCTAGCAGATCTACTACAGGTCCAAGACCCTCACTTCTATACTGATTGCTCTGTATTGGCTTCGGCCGCTACGGCAACCACAGTATTTGCAGCTCAGGGGCATTGGGAGATCAGGCCACAGCTGGCAGCAATACAAGCCTCTCCTTCTTTTAGGTACAGCAAAATTTCTCACATCAACAGGAGCAGAAATGTTAAAGCCCATCATCAGGCTCGTTTGGCGTTGAGAATTCAGACTAGGTTCTTGGCTGTTCGTTGCCTAAGCTCTGTCACAGGACAATGTCCAAGCAGGGATATTCTCTACGTATCCAGCATGATTCCGTTCACGCTCCTATCTGTAAAATGTTCTTAATTGAATGAAATCCTTTGTGTTAAAAAAAACAAAACTCAAGTAGCCTGTCCCGACATTTTTAAAATCTTGCTAAATTTGGATTCTGAACTGCTGACATGGGGTTAGTGAACAACTCATAGATTTCGAAACTGTTGGGTAGCCATAAATTTATACTTTTCTGTGTCCATTTCTCCATCGATGTTGAGACTTGCATCTCCCAAGGAGAAATGGCGAACTGGCTAGTTATAGGTGAATAAATGCTCTCTAGTAAACGGCTAAACGCTATCGTTTTGCAAGGATAACATAGGAGCCAAATTTTGATAGTTTGAAACAGGTGCACTTAACATGTAAAAAAAGAAACAGGTGCAGTTAATAATTATTAGGACACACGAGAACTCTCTCCTGCGGGCCACAGCGCATAAGGGCCAGGTACTTGGTTCGAGTTCTCACCCCTCCTTAATTATAATGTCGGGTGAAATCCCCCCAATCTTGTTATTGTTAATTATTAGGACACAAGGGCTGCTTGCTAGTCATAGCGTGCGAACGTCCCTCACCCCTCCCCTCAGACTATGCGTCACCTTGTGTTCTTCCACTCTAGTCTTTTTTTCCTCCTTCATATGAGATGCCCCATTACTCCTCCGAAATCACCATCCCGCTTCCTCCTTGCCCCGACATCCTTCTTTCCCCCTTCTACCAAAGATGTAAGCTCTGTGAGGAGCTTGTTAATGTATGTCTCTCATGTATTTTCCTTTTTACTGCACAAAAATGCTACATCTTTTAGAGCATCTCCAGCCGTCCCCCCGACTCAGCCCCCGGCAGCCGTTTTTTACATCCGGACGGCGGTATTCGGCCCAGCCGCGCCCCAGTTCCTCGTTTTCGCCCGGATTTGGGCTTTCATCCATCCGGCGAGCCCAGGCCATCCCCGGCTTTCCGAGGCGCGCTCGGGGACTCCGGACGAAACGAAAACGCGCGAAACGGCGAGCGGGCCCACGGTGTCAGCGAGAGAAAGGGTAGTTCCCCGCTATTAATTTCGTTTCCCTCCAAAATGCGCCGCATATACCCACTTTCCCCGCCGAAATCCCCCACAGTTGCAGCTCCTCCTCTTCTCGTCACCACCATGCCGCCGAAGAGGATCGCCGACGACGGCGCGCCGAAGGTGAGGAAGCCACGGGCCCCCAAGGAGAGGCCGCTGGGTATGACAAACTCGGTGTGGGCGGCGGACGTCGAGCGCCGACAGACCGAAACTCGCGGCAGGGCGGAGAGGGAGAAGAAGCTCGTGGCGAAGAGGGCGGCGGTGACGGCGGCAGACGAGCAGGCGAGGCTGGTCTCCATGGCCATGGGACAGCCGCGCGTCGGCCAATTCCCCGCCGGTTCATGGCCAACCCAAGGTACGATCGGCTCACCTTCCACCTACTTGCCGCCGGCGTCTTCGCCCATGTTCCATGAGACCTACGTCCCCGCCATGTCGAGGTTCACCCCGTTGCCGCCGGAGTACGACGCTGCGATGCACGAGGGCATCTCGCCTGCCCTGCGCCGAGGGCCGCTCTCCTACGGGATGCCGCCGCCGAATGACGATGTGATGCACGACATGATCACGTCGGGCTCCATGGCCGCCGCGGTGAACCCGGTTTTCTTCACATGAGGAGGCAAGGGCGACAGAAGCCGGTGAGCGGCGCCAACTTCAACAAGACGGTGATGGTCCGCGGCGAGAAGGCCATGGCCATGCATTTGGGGATCATGCAGGCGGCGTGCAACAAGTGGCACGGCATACAAGAGGAGATCACCGATCGTCCGGTGAGCGGCGCCGACTTCGAGACCAAGGTATGCTTACTCGCTTTCTCCGTCGACCTTGGATCGCCGAGTTGTGATGACGTCGGCTTCTCTGTGCAGATGTGGCGGGCGTTCGACATGTACGGCGACGACTTGGACGGCCAGTAGTTCAAGTACCTCAACGTCTTTGCCCGCATCGAGGGCTGCGAAAAGTGGGCGGAAGTACGCCGGACCCTCTCCAAGAACAAGGACGAGCAGTACAACCCCGACGCTCCCGCCGCTGCCGTGTCGGCGGGCCGCCCCGAGCTCGGCCAAAAGAAGCTGAAAGAACTGAAGAAGTCGGGGCATCCAGGCGACAGATTGCAGGCGTCTTTCGAGAAGTGCTGGGCCGACGCGAGGGCGCACAACGCCGGGAGGGACACCAAGTATGACACGCGCTGGAAGGAGATGCTCGCCAACCAGGGCACCCGGATCGCCTTGCTCCAGACAACCTCCACGGCGAAGAAGAGGAACACCGACCTTGCGTTTCTGATCGGCGGCAACGACGCTGCGATGGACGATGAGATGAGGGCTTGGTACGACGCCCATCACCAAGCCATCCTCCGCCCTCCGTCGACTGCGTCGTCCTCCCCTTCGACGATGTCCACTCCGGCGGCCGACGAAACTTCGCCGCCCGAGGCGCAGGAAGGCACCACTGACGAGCCTGTTGTAGTCTAGTTTCTGTTTCGATCGCCGGAATGTGGCTGATCCGATCGCCGAACTTGTGTGGGCGATGCTTTTGTGTAGCGGGAAGACGCTATTTTGAAACTATATCCGCGAACGCCGGGGGACGACTGGAAAAATTATCCCACCCACGCCTGTTTTACATCTAATTCAGGCGAAAATATCGCCGGATTTCGGCCCGGGGGCCTCAAACGGGTGGAGATGCTCTTAAGAGCAACTCTAGCTAATATCGCAACGAGGTACCACCTTTGTTGTTACCGCAAAGGCATTTTACTGTATACCAGCGTTTTGACCTCTTCCTTTCCACGAACTGAAAACTTAATTGTATATTTAACTTGCAGATGTCGAAATCAATTGTCTCCAATTGAAATAATACTAATAGTTAAAAATAATAGTAATTAATATAATCTCATACCAACTAGCACCGCCCCATCGCTTGTCGAAACGGCATACTCTTTCTCTTGGTTCCTAGATGCTCACAATATCTTAGATCTTACAAACTCCCAACACTTTATTGTATAATCGTCCATTCCACTCAGATCCATGAACATGATCTAGTTCTTGAATTGGAGACCGTGTTGTTCCCTAATCTTGACCAAAAGGATTGTTTGGTCTGCGATGTCTGCCTTCTTCTTATTCAACATCTCCACCGTTTCACATAGATCCAAGCTACAAACAAAAACCAAACCAAAATCAGAAGCGGGAAAATATATTCATTATTTTGGGTTGAATTGAGTTTCTGAGTACCTTCAAATGATTCCATGTAGCCGGGTAGGTAGTCGTGTTCGACGGACAGAGGCGTGTACCATGCAGGCAGCGCGATGGGGGGACTGAGGGGTGCAACGAGAGGGCTAAGTTAGTGTGGCACGACCTCGAAACCGACCACTTGGTGGCATGAAAATTTCAAATGGCATGGCGACAAGTAGACCGGCATGTTGTGCCTGCGTGGTAGGGGAAGTGGAGCAAAAATGTCCCTCCCGCCACGCGCAAGGGCACTATGCGGTAAACCAAAAAGCCAGACCTCTGAACTGCGTATATGTGGGGTTTGAAGGTCCTTTCGAGGTTTACTGTAAAAATTGTGGGTCAGGACCTTTTGAGGTTTCTATTCAAAAAGTTTATTTTCCTAAACCGCAAAACATTGATTGTATCACGGTTCTGCCCGTTTTGCCGTATCCGCTAGAGTTGCTCTATTGGGACAACAATGCAAGATTTTTATAGGGGCGTAAGCCCTAGAGTTTTTTTTAGGGAGAGAGATTCAAAACATTTGTGGGCCAAATCCTCTTTTTCTTGTGTGCATCCAACCCAACATGTATATTGCTCTTTTTGAACAGATAAGGGCCTGAAGGCTCTCGAAGCTACATTACTCAAAGCGGTGGATATAGATTTTCGACGAGGCCCCTAACAACAAGGGAAATTGCAGATAAGGCCTCAAATTTACAGAAAGGGTCCTAGAAAGAAACATGAAAATGTAATTAGGTCCCTGGTCGTCTCCACCGCAGCTAGGCAACCTCCAGGCCCACACACCAGGCTGCCTCCAGGGAACAAGCCACTTGGGGACGGCGACCATGGATTCCATGCTGAAGTCGAGGAAAGATCCTCTGGAGGAGGAAGAAACACCAAGGAAGAGCATAGCTTCCCGGCCACGAATGGCAACATTCGCTTTGGATGGCTCTAGCACATCGCAACAGGTGCTTGGGAACTCCAATGGTAGCAGTACATGTTAGGGCACAAACTCAACCATACCACCAAGCTCTAGACGATCGAAGAAACTACCAGCCCCGTTGCACCCTGCTGTCTATCAGACTATCACCATGATCACAAGGGGAGGGCAAATGAAGCTCCATATTCCATCGATCCCGAGCCCACGAACCGAGCATGGATGCGGTGACCCAGCATACCACTGCATGTTGTAGTATGCAAGTCGTTGACATAACACTTGCGGAACAAGCCTCCACAAATATTACATCCCTCAGAATGGTACAACAGAAACATTGCGGGCCCAAATACAAACTGATTCACATTTATTACAAACCAAAGCGTGATGATACCGAAATGCTCCCGGTAAAGAGAACACCTCAAGTGCTTAGTGTTTACAGCAACTGGAAAGCTCAAATAATTAAACAAGGGAAGAACTCAGCAACTTATTCATATCCTACAGTTGCTCGGTTCCTCGGCTACGGTACTACCCTAATAGTTAGTAGTTCTTCACTCTGATTCCTCGCCGGAAGATGCCCTGTAGCGAATGATGTAATCCACGCCTTCGACGCCGCGTGAGAGATCTGGCTCCTCGTAGAAGATGTCCTGCTGGCCTTCAATTGCATTTAGAGTGGCCTCGTCGAGTTCTTCACAGTCTAGCAAGGGTTTAAGAGATTGGGGTGAGTAACGAGCGTTACCCAGCAAGTTTCTTTAGAAAGAAGGTGTGTGATATGCTTCTTTTATAGCCTCAAACCCAAAAGAGTCATAGGCCTATGCAAGTTTTAATAATGTTTTCTTGAAAGGTTGCTTTTACTTTAGAAAACTATGCCCAACAGCCAACACAGGGGTAGTGCCTTGAGAGCACCTTTCCTGCGGCGTTCGCAACTCCTTCCCGGAGCAAGGGGTAACATGTCACATCTTTTTACACTCTGCAGAGGTGTGTCCTTCCAAAAGAGATCAAAGCCTTGCTGCACAACCGGGCGTACATTCCCGTCCACAATTCCTTGATGTGGGGCCCAGTCATTGATCCACGCCAATCACTGCCTTCTCCGCACAACGCATGCCCACCCAATTCACGCAAGCAGGTTGTGCTCCTGATATTCACCCCCAACGATGAAGTACCTAGGCGTCCCTTGCGGACCATCATAGACACTAGGGCCGTGAGAACTTAGGTGTCCCACCCATATGCAAGTAGTCCTGCAAGACCTACTGCGACCGGCAGCTGGCTGTCCGTTGACATGCGAACGAGAGAAGATACAGCTGACTTTCCCGTCCCATTCCAAGTCTCTTGGATGACACGGTTTTTACGGCGCTAGAATAACTGTGGCATTGGTTGTTAATCCTAGGTTTGCTTTCCCGTGCAAGTGGAACCTCCACCACCACAATCTTACCGTGGTTCCACCTGCCAGCCCTCCTAGGTTATCACCACTGGTCGATAACCACTAGTCATATTACTTGTGAAAATAAGTTTTCCATCCCTTTTGCAATGTTAGAGTTTGAAGTCATCACTTTGCAAGAAGTTTCAAAACCAGTGCAATCAAGAGATATGAGCAAGATAAACTTGCCTTGTGACTGAAAGGTAATGGAGTCGAATACTTGGCGTTGCTCCTGATCTCCTTGTTCTACAGAAATCCAAGTATTGTCCGATAAGGACAATGTTTCAAGAAATAGTTGGATGCTATGCACAATGATATGCTATGCATTGTGAATTATGAACTTGGTTTTCTTATTTGTGTGTTTTACCCACTTCCTAGGGTTTAAAGAGTTTCTAGAAACACAAGATATATTTGTGTGTTTTACCCAAGACTTTCTAAGGTTTAAAGAGTTTCTAAAAATACCTATTGTATTTGTGTGTTTTACCCCATTGGAGTGTTGAGGTAATTAAGTAAATGTTTGGAATTAAAGTTTAAGTTGTAAAACTTTAATTAAGTTATTTGAAAAGAAAAAGGTTTAATTTTTAAAGAAGAAATTCAATTTTTTATAATATAAATAATAGTTAAGGTTTTTGAAAATAGAAATCAAAAGCTTTTAAAAATATGTTTAAAAGAATAATCCAAAAGTTTGATTCTATTTAAATGTTTACTTCATTAAAGAATAAGAGAGTGTTTTATTAAAGATATTTGAATCTTTGAATTTGGTTTGAATTCATAAAGCAATTAGCATTTGATTTTAAATTTGAAATTTGGATTAAATCCAATTGGCAAAAACCCTTTCGGCCCACCTGGCCATCTGGCCCAACCAGCCCACTCGGGCTTGGCTTAGCCGCCCGGCTCGGGTCTGGGTCGATCAAACCGACCCAGCCCAGCCCCAGTCGCCTCCTCTCTCTCACTCGTCGTCCGTCTGGCGATCTGCATCGCCGCCGCCACCGCCGTGCCACTCCGGCCATCTCCGGCGGCCATCGCCATCGCCACCTTGGGCGAATCACTCGCCGCTGCTTCCTCTACCAGCTCCACCAAGTGGTTTCGCCGGCCGCTCTCTACCTGAGGAGATCGGATTGGTCCTTCCCCCCAGGATCTGTCGCCGCCGAGCACTTCTGCTGCTGTACCTCACCGATCTGGAGCTTGATGAGCTGGCTTCGGTGCTTGTGCTTGGTGTGAGCTCGTCGGTGCACCCTGGTGAAGACGTCCCCAGGCAGCCTCTGGCTGGCCACGCAGGCACTGCCCTGCCATGCCACCCAGACGAGCACCTGGGCGACTGGTGAGCTTGTCCTACCCTCTCTACCTTCTGCTCTTCTCCTCTCTGGCCATGGTCTCTGACCCTCTGATCAACACCAGTGAGCCAAGCTCACAGAGCTTGCTCAGTGATGCTGCTGCTGAATCTAGGTTATCCTGTGATTTAGATTCAGTGATGTTATGCTTGATTCAGTTAACTGTGATGGTGCTAATCATGTGATGCGATGCATGTTCCTTTACTCTCTCTGTCAGCATACTTACTGACAGAGGTGTTGCTTCTGAACCTTGCATACTTGCAAGATTCAGTTAGCACTTGGCTTCTGCTAACAGTTCTGTACTCTCTCTCAGCTAGTTCCAGTCCATGGTATGCTAAGTGATTCCTCTGTGTTTGCTGGTCTCTCTAGACTGTGATGTTAAACTGAATATTGTTATTCAGTTAACTGTTGATACCAGTTCAGTGATAAATATATATGATGTTAGCTGTTGCTACTTGATTATCTCTGATATCCCAGTGATAAGATGCTATGCTGTGTTGCAGGCTTCTGTGACATTAGCTAAAGCAAAATTGATATGATTCCTAGTTCTGGATAACTAGGAAAATGATTGTTCTTCTGTGAAAGGATTTGTTTGTTCAATAACAAACTGGTTGTGTTGAGGTTCAAGGTCTTCTGACCTTGTGCCCAGCAACTAATTTCTGTTGACCAAGCTGTGGTGAAACTTGCCCCTTATTATCTAGCCAGTGATGTTGGTCTGAGGCTAGGAATAGTTAGTGAGGTGCTTAGCTTGCTTGTGTGCCCACTGCTAACTATTTGTTGATGCTTGCAAGCTTTGTGTGATTGAGGTGCATGTCCAATAGGACATGTGCCCAGCACAACTTGCACTGAGTGGTTTTGATCCTTGAGATGTGCCAGTGAAGTGTAAACTGAGGCTTTTAATGATGTTTCCCAATGATGAGTTTGAGCAAAGCATATCTTTGCCAAACTGAGGGATTAACCAATAGCAACTCAAGCTGGAAACATGCACTGGCAATGATGTGCTTGCAGGATTTCTACCTTTTGCCTGTAGTTGTGCAATAGTGGTGTTGTGTACAGCTTCTGTTGCCTGCTGTGGATGGTAGCTTGCTTCTAGCTTGCCTCCTCCTCCTGGCTCGACTGCTATCTTGTCCTTCACCTCCTGGTCTTGCTCCTGGCTTCTAGCTTGTCCTTCTCCTCCTGAGATGGCCTGCTGGTTCTTCTCCTCCTGAACTTGATCTTGAGCTTCAGTTGGTCTCCATGGTGTTTGCTGGTGATGTTTGTGTGCTGCTGTGCAAGAGCTGTTGCTGTTCTTGATGTGGTGCAGTGTGAGACGTGTGAGCACTGCTCCCCTGGTACTACCCCCCTGGTCGAGTGCTTGGCATTTGCTGGCTGCTGTGGTGCTGCCAGCTCCAGCTTCTCATGCAGTGACTAAGCTCCTTGTGAGCTGCTTGTCACCATGCTTGATCTGATCCTATTCCCTCACTCTCTGACGCTGTGATTGCTAAAGTGCTGGGTGCACATTCAGTTTGTACCCAAAGTTAAAAGAACAGATATTACTCTTGGTCCAAATTCACTCAATGATGCCATGGCAAAATGATTTGCCCTAGTCTGAGAGTAAATCTCACTAACTCCTAATCTTTGTTCCTTTTCTTTTGTGTTTTGTTTTTGCAGGTTAAATGATCAAGATGAAGATCATGAAGTGTATTATAGTTTAGTTTAGAATTAGGTTTCTTTTTATTTTTCCATAATGTAATCTTCTTTTCCATTATCAGAAATGTAAAGACATTGTAAATGTGTGTAATATTAATAAAGTAGTATTTCTATCTGTTTATATTCTATTTCAATTCCTAATATTCAATTACTGCATAATTGAATTGTTTCTTTGTTAATTATTGAATATTCAAATTTGAGATAATTCATCAATCATTTAATTTCTAAACTCACTTCACAATATCATCAAGAGATCATAGCAAACTCTTAGCAATCAAAACACCTCTAACTAAAGATGCTTTGAAAGAAGTTCACTCTCCCAGGTTTTCTTTTCTTTTGCGAAAAATTTACTCAGATTTTAGATGTATGAATGCACAATAGTCCTAAATCTACCCTTCGATTTGTCCTAAATGCTGGGATATTACAGTCTTCCCCCCTTATCAGAACTTCGTACCGAAGTTAATATTTTGTGTACCTGAAGAGTTCTGGATATGCTTGTCTCAAATCCTCTTCTTTCTCCCAAGTTGCTTCTCTTTTGGAGTGATGATTCCATTGTACTTTACAGAATTTGATTGCATGGTTTCGAAGCCTCTTCCAGTTCTCTTCTAAGATCTTTATTGGCTTCTCCTCATATGTCAAATCTGCTTGAAGATCTAGGTCATCATGAGTAACAGAATCTTCCGGTGCTTTCAAACACTTCCGAAGTTGAGAGACATGGAAGACATTGTGAACTTGCTTCAATTTTGCTGGAAGCTCTAATTCAAAAGCAACACTTCGGTTTTGACTCAGAATCTTGAATGGTCCAATGTATCTTGGGCTTAATTTCCCCTTAACACCAAACCTCTTGACTCCTTTCATAGGACTAACCTTTAGATAGACCAAATCCCCCACTTTGGGTTCCCATGTCCGCCTCTTTTGATCCGCATAACTCTTTTGTTGACTTTGAGCTATCTTCAAACGATCTCGGATGATATCAATGATACCTTGCTTTTCTTGGATGAAATCAGTTTCGAATTCATGGTTGCCTCCAGTCTCAAACCAACATATTGGAGATCTGCACTTACGACCATATAATACCTCAAATGGTGCTGCTTTCAAACTGCTTTGATAGCTGTTGTTGTAGGAGAACTCTGCTAATGGCAAATGCTCATCCCACGAACCTCCAAAATCTAGAGCACATGCCCGTAGCATATCTTCCAAGATTTGATTTGTTCTCTCAGTTTGCCCTCCAGTTTGAGGATGGTAAGCGGTACTAAAATCCAACTGTGATCCCAGTGCTGTATGAAGATCTCTCCAGAAGGTTGATGTGAACACTGACCCTCTATCCGAGATGATTTTCTTGGGCACTCCATGCTTACTGACTATTTCTCTTACATAAATCTCTACCAACTTTTCTGCACTATCTTTCTGATTCACGGCCAAGAAATGTGCACTTTTGGTGAGTCGATCGACGATCACCCAGATCATATCTTTGTGCCTCTTGGTTAAAGGTAAACCGGTAATGAAATCCATCCCGATTTCCTCCCATTTCCACTCCGGAATGTCCAAAGGTTGAAGTAACCCTGCTGGACTTTGATGCTCTGCCTTGACTCTTTGGCAGGTGTGACATTCGGCTACATACTTGGCTATGTCACGCTTCATGTTATTCCACCAGAACAACTCCTTGAGATCCATGTACATCTTTGTACTCCCCGGATGTATGGAGTATGGTGTCTCATGGGCCTCCTTGAGAATCAGTCCCTTGATCTCTGGTATATCTGGCACACGGATTCTGTTCTGGAACCAGAGTGAATCAAAATCACCCAAACGGAATTCAGATGGTCTCCCCTCTTCAATCCTATGGATTTCTTCGGCGATGAAAGGATCTTCATCTTGTCTTCTAAATATAGTGTATTTCAAATCACTTTGTCTTTCCTCCATTACTCTCATAGTGTGAATACTCCCCAAAGATTGGACCTCCAGACATTCTATTTCTAGTCTTTCCAGGTCCTTAAGCAATTCCTCCGGAAGTTCCCTATCCATTTGCTATGTTACGGTGCTCTTCCGGCTTAATGCATCGGCTACCACATTAGCCTTACCAGGAGTATAATTGATAGTAAGATCGTAATCCTTGATCAACTCTAGCCATCTTTTCTGCCTCATGCTCAGCTCCTTCTGAGTGAAGAAGTATTTCAGGCTTTTGTGATCGGTGTAAAGCTCACATTTGGCTCCATAGAGAAATTGCCTCCATTGCTTAAGAGCAAATACCACTGCTGCCAATTCAAGGTCATGCGTTGGGTAATTGACTTAATGAGGTTTAAGTTGTCTTGAACCATAAGCAATTACCTTCCGGTCTTGCATCAGAACACAACCCAGTCCATTCTTGGATGCATCGCAGTAGACTATATAATCCTTTCCAGATTCTGGTACTGCTAAGATCGGTGCTGTTGTGAGTTTCTTTTTCAGCTCTTGAAAACTCTCTTCACATTTCTCAGACCACTCAAATGGAGTGTTTTTCCTTAACAATTTGGTCATCGGCCCTGCTATCTTTGAGAATCCTTCGATGAACCTCCGATAGTATCCGGCCATTCCTAGAAATCCTCTTATTTCCTTCACATTGGTTGGAGCTTGCCAATCCAAGACTGACTGAACTTTGCTTGGATTCACAGCAATCCCTTCCTTGCTAATGACATGTCCAAGGAATTCGACTTGATCCAGCCAAAATTCACATTTGCTGAATTTAGCATACAGCTGATGTTCCCTTAACACTTGCAATGCCATTCTAAGATGTTTAGCATGATCCTCTTTATTCTTGGAATAAATCAGAATGTCATCGATAAACACTATCACAAACTTGTCCAAATATGGCATGAAAATCTTGTTCATCAAGTTCATGAAAATTGCCGGAGCATTGGTCAGACCAAAAGGAACAACTAAATATTCATGATGGCCATACCTTGAGACAAATGCAGTCTTTGGTACATCTTCAGGCTGTATCTTAATTTGATGATACCCTGATCTCAGATCAATTTTTGAGAAAACCCCAGCTCCATGGACTTGATCAAACAGATCTTGAATTCTTGGCAAAGGATACTTGTTTTTGATGGTGACATTGTTCAGATTCCTGAAATCCCCACACATTCTTCTGCCTCCATCCCTTTTATCAACAAATATGACTGGCGAACCCCAAGGTGATATACTTTCTTGGATGAATCCTTTACTTTCCAACTCATCTAACTGCTCTTTCAGCTCTTTCAACTCTTTAGGACCCATTTTATAGGGTGCTTGTGAAATTGGTGCTGTGCCTGGCTTCAGATCAATAGTGAATTCTATTTCCCGATCCGGTGGCATTCCCGGTAATTCTTGGGGAAATACATCCATGAACTCGTTCACCACTAGAATATTTTCTAACTTGGCCTCTTTCAGAGAATTGAGTTGAATTCCAATCTCCACATGAGTATATTTATCTGCTTGATAAGTGATTCTCCCACCTCCAGGCTTCCGGATTGACACAGTCTTCTCTTCACAATCAATGTGTGCTCCATGATCCGACATCCAATCCATTCCCAGAACAACTTCAATGTTTTTGAGTGGAAGAACATAGAGATCGACAAAGTAAGGACAGCCACAGATCGTAATGACCTGGTCTGGTATGCATTGGGATACTAAAAGTTTACCCCCGGCCGTCACAACAGTCATAGGATGTGCTATCGCCCAACACCTTACCCCATATTTTTCAACAAAATCTTTGGAAATGAATGAGGTAGTGGCTCCGGTATCAAATAAAACTTTACCGGGATGAGTAAGGATGCTTAGCGTACCTATGACCGCCGTTTCTGAATTGTTAGCTTCTTCCAGAGATGTGCAATTCAATCTCCCAAAGTTCCGACCTCTTTTTCCGTTGTCGTTCTTGCTACTACTGCCGCCTCCATATGTGGTTTTACTGCCTCCACGGTTATCCGGCCTTCCTCCAGCTGGTTTGTTTGGACAATTTGGACGGATATGACCTTCCTTCCCGCAACCATAACAGACAATCCTTGGCTTGTTGCAATCTTTCTGGATATGTCCTGGAAGTCCACACTTGTGACAGATGATCTTCTCTTTTGGTGTGAATACCTTTCTATTGGGTGGAGCTCCTCCTGTTCTAACCCTGGGTTTGAAACTTAGAGTTGGAGTACTTCGGGTTGGTGGAACTCTCTTGGCCTCCGTCTTGGCTCTCTTCAGTCGGCTCATCTGAACCAACTTGTAACCATTCTCCCAAGTAATGGTTGTATCCATGAGTTCTTGGAAGCTACGCGGCTTTGTCAACTTCATCTGCATTGCCGCGTACGGATCCAATCCCCTGAGAAATCTTTTCACCCTCTTATTGTCAGTACTCACCTCGTCACTAGCGTAACGAGATAGTCTTGTAAACTCCTTGATGTAAGCCATCATTGTTGCACTCCCCTGAGTGAGGTCTTCAAATTCCCTCCTCTTGAGCTCAACCACACTTTCTGGTACATGAAAGGTACGGAATTTTTCTTTGAACTCTTCCCAAGAGAATACCTTCTCCGGAAGTTGGAGTGTCACTTCGTTGTCCCACCATGCTGCGGCTGGTCCTGATAGAAGGTGTACAGCATAACAAACCTTCTCCTCATCATTGGCTCCCACCGCCTTAAGTTTTCTCTCGGTATCCAGAAGCCAACCTTCCGCATCCATTGGTTCAATTGCGGATGCAAAAGGTAGTGGTTTTGCATTGAGGAAGTCGGAAAGACTTACCCCTCTTGCCTCCGGAACCCTTCCAGCTCCAACATGACCCATGAGCTCTTGCATGAATTTATTCTGTGTCTCTTGCATGAACTGCATATATTGCATAAAACTTTGCTCCGCCAATGGCCTGAACGGTGGTGGTGGTAAATGAGCTTGATTTTCTTGATCAGCCTTTTCTTTGGCCTCCAATTCTGCCTGCTGGTCATGCATAGCCTTTGCCTGAGCCTCTTGTGCCAAACGTTGCTCCTCAGCATCGGCAGCTAAACCCGTATCCATAGCCCCTCTAGTCCTGTAACATAAAGCGAGGAACTCATAATTACACCATGCCCATGTTTTCTGAGCTTCACTTCATGCTCAGAACTAGTCACACAATGGAAAACCGAAATCCAAATCCAAATGGAAGATCGCAAGAAAACCAAATTATTAAGCACATATATACATCACATACAAGTCATCATACATGGTTCTTATTACAACACTCTCTCACCAAGGTGAGATACTCTCATAGATCGAGACTGGAAAGTACTACCGTCTCTCTTATTATTACAACATACTACTAGCCCTAGCTGCATTCACAGATACAACTAAGCTTCGGTCTTGGTCTTGACATCTTGTCCTGGTTTCACGGCTCATAATACATACCCGGAGTCCACCCGTGATGGCGTGAAGTCCGGCGCACTACCTCTGGAACGAACGGCCTCCCACCCGGAACATAATCCGAGTCGGATGTGTCCATAGTTGAAGTATCACTCAACATGAGTCCGTTCCATCCAGGGTAACTCTCGTAGTACACATTGGTCTCGTGAGTAGGCATAGTAGGAAAAGGCTCCGCCTCTCCATAACACACACTTTCCGTACAGTAGGTGTGATCGAACGGTGCTTCCTGCTCCATAGGTGTCTCAACTGGCTCCTGACTCTCAAACAGAACCTCCATCGGATCCTCCTCCTCATCCGATACAACAGGAGTGACTATGGCATCACTAACTCCTGCGGCTTGAGCTGTCCCTCCATATGAGCTAGTATACTGCTGGCCGTCTCCCAGCCAGTCAAACCTCCACCCATCGGAGTTCTCAATAGGAAGCTCGGACTCCGAGACCTCCTTGAGACCCTGCTTCGCCTCCATACTAGAAGTGATAACTGGATAATGTATGGGATCTGGAGTGGGTGAATACCTGGAAGGTCCAGGCTGTGTCGGGTAGCTGTGCTTTCCCCCAACCGGTGAGAAATGAGATCCCTCCGACTCCTGCCTAATCAACTGTGCTCGCTCCTGCCTCCTAGTAGTGTCTGTGAGGTCATCAAGCATCTCCGCCTTATCCTCCACAATGACCTGGTGAGTGTTATACAGTGAACCTACCATCTTCCTGTACCTATCAAGAAGTCTGGCTGTAAACTTCGGCTTCTTCTTCACCAGAACATCATGATCCATTACCGGCTCATCCATCAGTGCGTCATGGGGAATAGCGGCAAAAGTAGTGCCAACTAACTCCAGCGCTCTGTACTCCCTAATAGTTGCAATAGCTCTCACTACCGCCTCGTGATAAGCTGCCGTCTCACCTCTTCCCTCTCCGGAAGGCTGAACTGTACTAGATACTAATCCATCTGGTAGCATGATCACAATACGGTACTTAACCATAGTCCCGTCATCCTTGTAAGTATAAGTCTTAGCAGGGATGTCGGTGCTGAGTCCAAAAGCCCGTAGTAGTGACCCTAACTGCTCAGTCAAGGTTCCCTCAAAGTCTTCCAGAGTCTTCCTCTGTGACCAAACGGTACGTGCTGGAATTCTCGATGCCATAATAGCTGTTACAAGAATAAGGTACAGAATTAGTATGATGCATCATAATAAAGAATTGTAACACTAAAAATATGACTAAGTTATTCTCAAGTGATAACCATCATAGATTTAGAGAACTCTTTACCGTTGCTAATAGACTCCTATAGGTTCTATCCCTTTACTAGGTTTCCAACCTAAGGTCAAAGCAATTGCTCTGATACCAGCTGCGGTGACCCAGGATACCACTGCATGTTGTAGTATGCAAGTCGTTGACATAACACTTGCGGAACAAGCCTCCACAAATATTACATCCCTCAGAATGGTACAACAGAAACATTGCGGGCCCAAATACAAACTGATTCACATTTATTACAAACCAAAGCGTGATGATACCGAAATGCTCCCGGTAAAGAGAACACCTCAAGTGCTTAGTGTTTACAGCAACTGGAAAGCTCAAATAATTAAACAAGGGAAGAACTCAGCAACTTATTCATATCCTACAGTTGCTCGGTTCCTCGGCTACGGTACTACCCTAATAGTTAGTAGTTCTTCACTCTGATTCCTCGCCGGAAGATCCCCATAGCGAATGATGTAATCCACGCCTTCGATGCCACGTGAGAGATCTGGCTCCTCGTAGAAGATGTCCTGCTGGCCTTCAATTGCATTTAGAGTGGCCTCGTCGAGTTCTTCACTGTCTAGCAAGGGTTTAAGAGATTGGGGTGAGTAACGAGCGTTACCCAGCAAGTTTCTTTAGAAAGAAGGTGTGTGATATGCTTCTTTTATAGCCTCAGACCCAAAAGAGTCATAGGCCTATGCAAGTTTTAATAATGTTTTCTTGAAAGGTTGCTTTTACTTTAGAAAACTATGCCCAACAGCCAACACAGGGGTAGTGCCTTGAGAGCACCTTTCCTGCGGCGTTCGCAACTCCTTCCCAGAGCAAGGGGTAACATGTCACATCTTTTTACACTCTGCAGAGGTGTGTCCTTGCAAAAGAGATCAAAGCCTTGCTGCACAACCGGGCGTACATTCCCGTCCACAATTCCTTGATGTGGGGCCCAGTCATTGATCCACGCCAATCACTGCCTTCTCCGCACAACGCATGCCCACCCAATTCACGCAAGCAGGTTGTGCCCCTGATATTCACCCCCAACGATGAAGTACCTAGGCGTCCCTTGCGGACCATCATAGACACCAGGGCCGTGAGAACTTAGGTGTCCCACCCATATGCAAGTAGTCCCGCAAGACCTACTGCGACCGGCAGCTGGCTGTCCGTTGACATGCGAACGAGAGAAGATACAGCTGACTTTCCCGTCCCATTCCAAGTCTCTTGGATGACATGGTTTTTACGGCGCTAGAATAACTGTGGCATTGGTTGTTAATCCTAGGTTTGCTTTCCCGTGCAAGTGGAACCTCCACCACCACAATCTTACCGTGGTTCCACCTGCCAGCCCTCCTAGGTTATCACCACTGGTCGATAACCACTAGTCATATTACTTGTGAAAATAAGTTTTCCATCCCTTTTGCAATGTTAGAGTTTGAAGTCATCACTTTGCAAGAAGTTTCAAAACCAGTGCAATCAAGAGATATGAGCAAGATAAACTTGCCTTGTGACTGAAAGGTAATGGAGTCGAATACTTGGCGTTGCTCCTGATCTCCTTGTTCTACATAAATCCAAGTATTGTCCGATAAGGACAATGTTTCAAGAAATAGTTGGATGCTATGCACAATGATATGCTATGCATTGTGAATTATGAACTTGGTTTTCTTATTTGTGTGTTTTACCCACTTCCTAGGGTTTAAAGAGTTTCTAGAAACACAAGATATATTTGTGTGTTTTACCCAAGACTTTCTAAGGTTTAAAGAGTTTCTAAAAATACCTATTGTATTTGTGTGTTTTACCCCATTGGAGTGTTGAGGTAATTAAGTAAATGTTTGGAATTAAAGTTTAAGTTGTAAAACTTTAATTAAGTTATTTGAAAAGAAAAAGGTTTAATTTTTAAAGAAGAAATTCAATTTTTTATAATATAAATAATAGTTAAGGTTTTTGAAAATAGAAATCAAAAGCTTTTAAAAATATGTTTAAAAGAATAATCCAAAAGTTTGATTCTATTTAAATGTTTACTTCATTAAAGAATAAGAGAGTGTTTTATTAAAGATATTTGAATCTTTGAATTTGGTTTGAATTCATAAAGCAATTAGCATTTGATTTTAAATTTGAAATTTGGATTAAATCCAATTGGCAAAAACCCTTTCGGCCCACCTGGCCATCTGGCCCAACCAGCCCACTCGGGCTTGGCTTAGCCGCCCGGCTCGGGTCTGGGTCGATCAAACCGACCCAGCCCAACCCCAGTCGCCTCCTCTCTCTCACTCGTCGTCCGTCTGGCGATCTGCATCGCCGCCGCCACCGCCGTGCCACTCCGGCCATCTCCGGCGGCCATCGCCATCGCCACCTTGGGCGAATCACTCGCCGCTGCTTCCTCTACCAGCTCCACCAAGTGGTTTCGCCGGCCGCTCTCTACCTGAGGAGATCGGATTGGTCCTTCCCCCCAGGATCTGTCGCCGCCGAGCACTTCTGCTGCTGTACCTCACCGATCTGGAGCTTGATGAGCTGGCTTCGGTGCTTGTGCTTGGTGTGAGCTCGTCGGTGCACCCTGGTGAAGACGTCCCCAGGCAGCCTCTGGCTGGCCACGCAGGCACTGCCCTGCCATGCCACCCAGACGAGCACCTGGGCGACTGGTGAGCTTGTCCTACCCTCTCTACCTTCTGCTCTTCTCCTCTCTGGCCATGGTCTCTGACCCTCTGATCAACACCAGTGAGCCAAGCTCACAGAGCTTGCTCAGTGATGCTGCTGCTGAATCTAGGTTATCCTGTGATTTAGATTCAGTGATGTTATGCTTGATTCAGTTAACTGTGATGGTGCTAATCATGTGATGCGATGCATGTTCCTTTACTCTCTCTGTCAGCATACTTACTGACAGAGGTGTTGCTTCTGAACCTTGCATACTTGCAAGATTCAGTTAGCACTTGGCTTCTGCTAACAGTTCTGTACTCTCTCTCAGCTAGTTCCAGTCCATGGTATGCTAAGTGATTCCTCTGTGTTTGCTGGTCTCTCTAGACTGTGATGTTAAACTGAATATTGTTATTCAGTTAACTGTTGATACCAGTTCAGTGATAAATATATATGATGTTAGCTGTTGCTACTTGATTATCTCTGATATCCCAGTGATAAGATGCTATGCTGTGTTGCAGGCTTCTGTGACATTAGCTAAAGCAAAATTGATATGATTCCTAGTTCTGGATAACTAGGAAAATGATTGTTCTTCTGTGAAAGGATTTGTTTGTTCAATAACAAACTGGTTGTGTTGAGGTTCAAGGTCTTCTGACCTTGTGCCCAGCAACTAATTTCTGTTGACCAAGCTGTGGTGAAACTTGCCCCTTATTATCTAGCCAGTGATGTTGGTCTGAGGCTAGGAATAGTTAGTGAGGTGCTTAGCTTGCTTGTGTGCCCACTGCTAACTATTTGTTGATGCTTGCAAGCTTTGTGTGATTGAGGTGCATGTCCAATAGGACATGTGCCCAGCACAACTTGCACTGAGTGGTTTTGATCCTTGAGATGTGCCAGTGAAGTGTAAACTGAGGCTTTTAATGATGTTTCCCAATGATGAGTTTGAGCAAAGCATATCTTTGCCAAACTGAGGGATTAACCAATAGCAACTCAAGCTGGAAACATGCACTGGCAATGATGTGCTTGCAGGATTTCTACCTTTTGCCTGTAGTTGTGCAATAGTGGTGTTGTGTACAGCTTCTGTTGCCTGCTGTGGATGGTAGCTTGCTTCTAGCTTGCCTCCTCCTCCTGGCTCGACTGCTATCTTGTCCTTCACCTCCTGGTCTTGCTCCTGGCTTCTAGCTTGTCCTTCTCCTCCTGAGATGGCCTGCTGGTTCTTCTCCTCCTGAACTTGATCTTGAGCTTCAGTTGGTCTCCATGGTGTTTGCTGGTGATGTTTGTGTGCTGCTGTGCAAGAGCTGTTGCTGTTCTTGATGTGGTGCAGTGTGAGACGTGTGAGCACTGCTCCCCTGGTACTACCCCCCTGGTCGAGTGCTTGGCATTTGCTGGCTGCTGTGGTGCTGCCAGCTCCAGCTTCTCATGCAGTGACTAAGCTCCTTGTGAGCTGCTTGTCACCATGCTTGATCTGATCCTATTCCCTCACTCTCTGACGCTGTGATTGCTAAAGTGCTGGGTGCACATTCAGTTTGTACCCAAAGTTAAAAGAACAGATATTACTCTTGGTCCAAATTCACTCAATGATGCCATGGCAAAATGATTTGCCCTAGTCTGAGAGTAAATCTCACTAACTCCTAATCTTTGTTCCTTTTCTTTTGTGTTTTGTTTTTGCAGGTTAAATGATCAAGATGAAGATCATGAAGTGTATTATAGTTTAGTTTAGAATTAGGTTTCTTTTTATTTTTCCATAATGTAATCTTCTTTTCCATTATCAGAAATGTAAAGACATTGTAAATGTGTGTAATATTAATAAAGTAGTATTTCTATCTGTTTATATTCTATTTCAATTCCTAATATTCAATTACTGCATAATTGAATTGTTTCTTTGTTAATTATTGAATATTCAAATTTGAGATAATTCATCAATCATTTAATTTCTAAACTCACTTCACAATATCATCAAGAGATCATAGCAAACTCTTAGCAATCAAAACACCTCTAACTAAAGATGCTTTGAAAGAAGTTCACTCTCCCAGGTTTTCTTTTCTTTTGCGAAAAATTTACTCAGATTTTAGATGTATGAATGCACAATAGTCCTAAATCTACCCTTCGATTTGTCCTAAATGCTGGGATATTACAATGGAGGTCACAACGGAGACATTGTAGCTCACCGTCTCCATCCACCGGAGCTCCGCAATATGCCGACTCACCTCACCATAAGCAAGAAGCCTCTCGCGAGCTTCAACCATGCAAACCTCAATGGCAAGATGCCAAACTAGCACTGAGGCTGAAAAAAATCTGCTAGTGATGTATATAGAATAGACATAAAAAATTTGTGGTTGGGAAATTAGAATGAATCATTGAGTGAAAATGAGCAAAGAATGACAAAATATGAGACTACTAGTCTTCACTCTTGTGGTTTCCTCGGTTTATTTCCCAAATTCCAACTCCATTATTCATTTTCAAAATTCCAAGTGTGTTATTCATTTAGAAAAAACAAAAAGGGATATATTGGGAATAGAAAAATTCCAGGAAACCCGGCCTCCCGTCTCCAAGTCACTCTGGCCAGCGAGGCCATCGGAGGAGGGAGCCGACACGAGCGAGGCAACAAAGACTCTCAAGTTGCTTTTCGGGGGAGAGGGGGAGGGTGAGAGCCCCGGTGGTGATAAGCATCTCTCCCCAAAGCTTAGTTACAAAAAGTCCAAACCGGCATACTCCAATCACATGAGGGGTGTCAGCCACAACCTCGGTAACATCACCCGCCGGCGCGATCCCACCCTTGACGTGCCGCCGTGTCAAAGCCATCGACGGACAACACAACCACCCGATACCACGTCTTCATGGAGTTCCATTCCAAAAAAAAATCCCCATTCCTTATGAGCGATGCTGCCCATTCGGCTGTTGCCACCGCTGAACGACGAGGATTTTGTCGGTGAGATCCCCAGTCGCCTACCACCCCAGTCCTCCACGGTCCTTAGCGCCTCGCTCGCCTGAAAGCTCAGGGTCCGTTTCGCCATCTCGTCGCCACTTCCATGCTCACCACCCCTAGGCCCCATCCTTGGCAACAACGTTGCATTTTCTTTTGATTTTTGCTATAAGAATCCCTTGCATATATATTTATCTTCCTTCTTAATGGTACACCATTTAATTAATGAATACTCCCCATTCACTAATATTAAATGTTTCAGTAAGCTAATTTAGCTTGCTAGAATGTCTTATATTAGTGAACATATCTAGGAAACACAAGAGAAAACAATTATCGGTTTCACAAAGAGTTGCAGCACATGATCTAGGATTCATTTATTCGGATCTTCGATGGAGCTCAGATATCACGATATTTCTTCCATAGGTACACTCACTATCATGCACTGAATGGTCAGAATTAAACTAGGAGGTGGTGGTGCGATCATATTCTGTTGTTGGAGGCGGCGGATGGTGACGTCCAAATCTTGGTATCCACGGTGCAGCAGTAGATGTAGTCAAGGAAGCTATGATGGCCATGGGCGAAGACAATAGCTTGCAGCAACGTATGCACTTGCCAAACATGTAGCACACACCAATACGAGTGTGACTGTTCTTATTACCTTTATTAAAGCTAAACAATGGAGGGGTTACATGGCATCGTGTCCAGGGTGACCGAGACGCTGGTGCCATAGTTCAGCAGAGGCGGTGGCGACCATGGCGGTGGAGGAAAACCGGTGGGCGGGTATGGAGCCGGGAAAGGTGTATAGGTAGCCCTCACTATTGCAGCGAAGAATCACGCGACGGGTCTTCAGGTCCTTCACAGAGAAACCAAATGTGTCAAACTGAATAGAACAAAAATTATCGTGAGCAAATTTGCGAATAGAGAGCAAATTGCGAATAAGATTTGGAACTAGAAGAACATTGTTGAGTTTAAAGACGTGCCCTGAAGGTGTGCATAATGAAGAGTGATCAGAAAAGGAAATCGATACAGAGTTGCCATTACCGATGGTGACAAAGCGAGGAGCAGAATGAGAGATGTTACCATCATCGTTGGTCATGTGTGATGACGCACCCGAGTCCATGACCCACCCGCCTTGCCGAAGAGCAAGGTTGTTGAGGGCGGTGATGAGCACCGAGGTGTCCCATGTTGATGAAGACGAGGACGGTGTGGAAGACTGGTACACCAGGGGCGCGGTGGAGTAGTGCGCCTGCGGGCGTGGGCCGAGGATGTCGGCAGGGTTGGGAGCATGCCACTGTCTGGGCCCATCGGTGTCGGGGTGGATGTCGGGGCCGCACGCTGGTTACCACCACCAGTGCACCCACCCTTGGTTTTGGTTTGTTGGCGGGTTTGCCCTTGCCCTGGAAGGACGTGTCGCCACGACAGTCAGCGCCGGTGTACGATGGAGGCAGAGGACGGTCCTGGGCAACGAGGGTGGTGGAGACGACATTGGTGGCGGCGTTGGCTTGTTGCATCTCTGATGTCTACGAACGCTTCTATTCTTGTAGACAGTGTTGGGCCTCCAAGTGCAGAGGTTTGTAGAACAACAGCAAGTTTCCCTTAAGTGGATCACCCAAGGTTTATCGAACTCAGGGAGGAAGAGGTCAAAGATATCCCTCTCAAGCAACCCTGCAATTAAGATACAAGAAGTCTCTTGTGTCTCCAACACACCCAATACACTTGCCAGGTGTATAGGTGCACTAGTTCGGCGAAGAGATAGTGAAATACAAGTAATATGGATGATTATAAGTGATAATTGCAATCTAAAATAAAAATTGCTGCAAGCAAATATGTAGCAGAACTGGTTGTAAACGGTGTTTCAATGCTTAGAAACAAGACCTAGGGATCATACTTTCACTAGTGGACACTCTCAACAATGATAACATAATTGAACACATAAATATCATTCTTCACTATGCTACACTGAACTATTCTTTGGTTGTATAACGAACATTAATCATGCGTATGGCTATAATAGCACTCCTTAAAGTTCGTATTCCCCAATCTAGATTACCCCACACTGTCACCTTGAGTGCACTAGACGGTTCCAGACAAACACCACAATTTTATAGAGACATCCAACTCAAATAATAACTCATGATAAGTATTACTGTAAAATTTAGCCTAAGAGCCACACACGATGCGCACACTGTCAACTTCACATCGTGGGACAAGGTGTCTCCGGAGATTACATTAATAAAAGCACTTGAGTAGCATAATAGATGAAGAGTAACATCTACTTGTTCAACTAGATACAAAGCTCATGATCACATAAAGATCACACTATGGGAGAGAGAGAGATAGATGAACCACATAGCTACTGCTAGAGCCCTTAGCCTCGGGGGAGAACTACTCTCTCCTCATCATGGGAGACAGCAACGGCAATGGAGATGGCGATGGAGTTGATGGAGATGGCTTCGGGGCGATTCCCCATCCTGCAGGGTGCCAGAACAGAGACTTCTGTCCCCCGCAATTGGTCTTCGATGGTGGCGGCGCTGCAGAACTTTTCGTGGATGGATGTCGATTCCTTTAGGGTTTTCACATCAGAAGGAATTTATAGGCGGAAGGGCGATGTCAGAGGGCACCCAGGGGGCCCACGCCACCTGGTGGCGCGGCCAGGGAGTGACCTGCGCCACCCCATGGTGTGGCCAGCCCATGGCCCTCCTCCGTCTCTGCTTTGGACTCCGTCTTCGTGTCGGGAAAAATAGGAGGTTTGGCTTTCGTTTTGTCCAATTCCGAGAATACTTCGTGTATAACTTTTCTGAAATACAAAAATAGCAGAAAACAGGAACTGGCACTATGACATCTTGTTAATAGGTTAGTTTCAGAAAATGCATAAAAATGTCACGAAGTGTAAACAAAACATAAAGCAATTGGTGTAAAACAAGCATGAAGCATAAAAAATTATAGCGTTTGCAACGTATCAATCTCCTCCATCAGTAGCATGGAGATGACCGTGGCGGGGGAGGAGAACCGAGGGCCGAGCCCACAAAGGGTGTTGAGGACGAGGATGTGGTCGCTAACGGGAGAGTCGTTCTCTGCGAGGGAGTCCGCGATCTGCTTCTGGCGATGATAGTACTCGTGGATGGACAAGGCACCCTGGAAGAGTTGGCGGAAGTCGTTGTCGAGGTAGATCGCCTTGTTGGCCTTGTTCGCGGAGAAGAGGTCACGGGCGGCGAGCTAGAGCTGTCGTGCGGTTTGGTTGCCGGCGAGGATCATGTCGGCGACGTCTTCGCTGATGGTGGCATGGAGGGCGTTGAGGACGGTGTAGTCGGTGGCCTGCTAGTCCGCGTTGGTTTGGGCGGCGGCAACGGTGCCATTGATGTGGCCGAGGTAGCCGGCATGACTGAGGGACAACTTCATGTAGATCGACCACTTGGAGTAGTTGTTGATGGTGAAGGAGAGGACGACAAGGCCGACATGACGGGGTGCACCCCCGGGAGCGACCGAGCCGACGGCAAGGGCGCCGGCCTGAGAGGGACGATGGCCCCAGCGGTGACAGCATTGGAGAGAGGGGTGAGAGACATGAGGGGACAGCGGAGGTGGATGGCAGCGGCAGCGCTAGAGGCGGCGGCGGCCTAGGGTTTAGCGGCGGCTAGGGTGGATCAAGGTAGGACTGATACCATGTAGAAAGGTTTGGGGGAAGCCTGACACGTATAATGATGTGGGGTTCCCGTATATATATTAGGCACGAGGGCCGGTTAGGTTTGTGTTACAATACTTGTACATGAAGGAATACAATACAAATATCTACTCTTACAAATACACATGAGCACATCGGCATGTTGATGTTGTTAAGCTACGTTCCTATAGCATATCCAGCACCCATACACTATAGCATATTAGGGACATGTATATGTGCTATAATTAGTTGGAATTATAACCTTCCTATACTAGAGCTAAGTCTAACCTTCTTTGCTGTCCAAGGTGGCAGAACTGACATCCCACTACTCTCAGAAGTCTGAGTAAGACATATCAGCATGAGTACGTCGTTTTGCCTCCCGGGCATCATGGAGCTCGATTTTTGAATTTATCTAAAATTGATATTTTAAAGTTTCAAAAAATTGGAGAAAAATTTATGCACGTAGATAATCACGAATTCTATCTGCATGCAAAAAATCAGTCCAAAATATTATGTATTTTAGCCTGTATAAAAAAGACAAATTTTCAGATCTGAGATGGTAAACAGTGTAAAATTCAAAATCCTCTCAGCTGACCAGTATTTCTCACTTTTGTGTAGGTCGAAATACAAACTATTTCACATTTAGATTTTGCACAGCCATAGAATAAGTCATTGGCAACATCATGAATTTTATATTGGAATCATCTGCTATTCGATCAGGATTTATTCATTATGTTACATGTGTTAGGAATGCACTTGTCCGCCCCAACTTCAATAAGGCACGAACCCTGTTCAAAGTCTGCATCCCATCTTTCACTTAAGCTGCACAATATACGGTAATAATATGTCTTCAGGCGCTCTATCCATGATCTACACCTCCAAACTTTCTAAAATTTGAACCCTTAACCACAAAAAATATAGCGGCAACAGGACAAAAATATATTGCTGAGAATTTAAGCTTCATAGTTTAGAACCCAAAACCGAGTAGTCAACTTTATATATTCAAATGGATAGCACAAAATTTGATACTTAATTTTTTAGAAGAAGCAGAAGACAGTAGCAAGTAGCAACTACCACAAGGACATATCTCATTTCTAAGAAAAAAAAGTACATAACTTAGGTACTGCAGCAGCTTCAAAAAACTTGTGAGGTCTAGAAATATTAGATGAAGTAGTTTCCCAATGACAGAAAAGAGCATGAAAGGAAAACTAAATATATGAAGAAGCAATTATGTTTCAAACCATCTGAAATAACACAACACTCTTTTCAAATAGAGTCACAATATTTGGTTGTTCTGGAACCCCCGGATTCCATAGTACAATCAACCACACTTATTAGGAGTTTCAATCTCAACATTCAGAAGCATAAATGCGATGTATCGCAAGTTTTTTCATTTTAAAGTATAAATGGGAAGACTCGAACATACTAGCTATTGATAGGCTCTCCCCGGCATGTGAACTATTAGAAGAGGCTACGCCAAGCACCAATCCAACACTTCTGCAGAGTCTCCATCATTAGCATCTACAGCAGCCCCCCCCCCCCCCATTAGACAATTAGAGTTATTTCGTCTTTCTTCATGCTGGACAATTAGAGTTGTTTCGTCTTAATTTTGGTGAGATAATTTTGTTACCTAAGGTTAATGAGGCAGAAAGGATTCAACAATACAGACCCATTTGCCTTCTTAATGTTGGTTTTAAAATTTTCACAAAAGTGGCCACCATAAGACTTAATACGGTTGCTGATGTCGTAGTTCGTCCTTCGCAAACTGCTTTCATGCAAGGTAGAAACATCCTAGATGGTGTTGTAACTTTACATGAAACAGTTCATGAACTACACTCTAAAAAATTAAATGGGGTTTTGTTAAAATTAGATTTTGAAAAAGAATATGATAAAGTTAAATGGTCTTTCCTTCAACAAACACTCAGAATGAAAGGTTTTTCAGCTGAGTGGCGTGCGTTGATTAATTCTTTTGTGTCTGGAGGAAGTGTCGCCATCAAAGTCAATGACGATGTTGGCAGATACTTTCAGACACTTAAGGGTCTTTGACAGGGCGACCCCCTATCACCAATGCTATTTAATATAGTGGCTGATATGCATTATGATCGAACGTGCGAAGAATGATGGTCTCATTGAAGGAGTTATTCCCCATCTTGTGGACGGGGGTTTATCCATCCTTCAATATGCTGATGATACAATTCTTCTTATGGAACATGACTTCGAGAAAGCACAAAACCTGAAGTTGATACTCTCGGCGTTTGAGCAATTATCTGGGCTCAAAATTAATTTCCATAAGAGTGAATTGTTTTGCTTTGGTGAGGCTATTAATGAGGTTGATGCCTATGCCAGCTTATTTGGTTGTGGGCAAGGCCAATTTCCTATGAGGTATTTGGGTATCCCGATACATTATCGGAGACTCACACTTGCCGAATGGAAAATTGTTGAAGAGAGACTTCAAAAACGCCTTTCTAGTTGGAAAGGCAAGTTGCTGTCCTTAGGAGGGAGATTAGTGCTAATCAATTCGGTCTTATCGAATATGGTACTGCATATGATCTCCTTCTTTTTATTGCCAAAAGGAATTCTTCAGAAACTAGATTACTACCGGTCTAGATTCTTTTGGCAAGGGGATAGCGAGAAAAACAAGTATCGTCTGGCCGAATGGAGTGTCGTTTGCTGTCCTAAGGACCAAGGAGGGCTTGGTATTCATGACCTCTCGGTCAAGAATTTGGCGCTCCTTGGGAAGTGGCTCTTTAAGCTACTCACTGAGGATGGTACTTGGCAAACAATTCTTAAAGGAAATATATTGGCCAAAAAGCGCTATCCCATGTTTTATGGAAACCAGGTGATTCGCATTTTTGGGCTGGCCTGATGGCTACAAAGAAGTTTTTCTTTAGCCTAGGGACTTTTTCCATTAAAGATGGATCTGAGATTAGGTTCTTGGAAGACAGGTGGCTTGGAGCTACCTCACTTTGTGAACAATGTCCAGCGTTGTATAACATTGTGCGATATAAAGGTGATACTATTGCCAATGTTTTGGAGACTTCCCCTCCAAATGTGTCGTTCAGAAGAGATTTGTTGGGTCAGAGGTTGGTATCTTGGAACGCCTTACTTCTACGTTTGGCAAATATCCATTTACAACCTGGACATGATGAATTTCGTTGGAATCTTCATGAGAATGGTAAATTCTCTGTAGCTTCCATGTACAATGCTCTGATCCAACCCGATATTCCATTTGACAAAGTTAGTAATAACAGGCTTTGGAAACTGAAGATTCCATTACGGATAAAGGTATTTGGATGGTACCTACGTAAAGGAGTCATCTTAACCAAAGATAACCTTGCAAAACGGAATTGGCATGGCTATAGAAAATGTGTTTTCTGTCCTCACGATGAAACAATTAAACACCTTTTCTTCCAGTGTCGTTTCACACGTTTTGTATGGTCAGTCATCCAAGTAGCTACAACCTTATATCCGCCATGCAGTATTGCCAATATTTTTGGTAATTGGCTTAACGTTATAGACCATAGGTTCAAAAGCATATTAGGGTGGGAGCGATTGCCTTTATTTGGTCGCTATGGCTATGTAGAAATAATAAAGTGTTTAATGACAAACAATCTTCCATGTTGCAGGTTATTTACCGAGATATCAGCACGTCACAATAACGATGTGATACACAAAAATAACACGGCTATTAATTTCATCAATCAACCACAAATGAAAATATATCTAAGACATTTATAAACACTACAAAGGACATCAATCATATTCAAACTATAATATGTGAAAAATTACAGAAAGTATGTGCGCCTTTGCAGCAATCATACCATATAATAAATTAATCAAAGTCTACTATATTTCATGACAAATAAAGCTAAATTGTAACATAAAAGCAACACATCTAAAATTTCGTCGATTAACTAAGAGGAAATATATAACGAAGCGTGTGTAAACACTTGAAAGCGTATATAGCAAATTTATTCTAGCTTCCATATATGAAAAATTACAGAACGTTTGTCATCCTTCACAGCAACCATACGATATACGTAACAAATTACTCAAAACAGTTGTTCATGACAAATTAATAAAGCTAGATTAAGACACAAGAAACAACACAATTAGTCATTTCATGAATCAATCAACAAGGAAAAAAATATATTTAAGTTGTTTATGACCACTTGGACGCCTCCACCCTCCACCTTGGATGCGTCGAGGTCGCCTTAGCAAGGCTGCGGCGCCGCACCACCGCAGAGCCACCAGATCTCGCAGCCATAGAAAACGGGTACTACCGCCCGATAGGAAAGCCCCACCGCCGCCGTCCCTCCCGAGCTTTGCCTGGCGGTGACCTCCAGCGGCAGCAAGGGGAGGGGGATAGCAGGGAAGGCCTATGGGCGCCGGTTATGTCGGCCCTGTGTTGCCAAGGCTAGGCGACGCGGGGGCGAGAGCGGAGCGGAACCCCATGTCCCCAAGTGCATAATTCCATACCAATGAAGTTGTTTACAAATACTTGAGACGTAGGATTAAAGCATAAATATTAAATATCAAAATTAATTGTTGAGCCCTTGAATTGATATTGATGGCAGAGGGATGGTTTGCCACTAACCTTGACTCATAGTTTCAATATTTGGTGTACATAAAATCACATAAGAACCAAAGATTTTAAATTCATCTAGAGTAACAGGACACTTCCCGCGCATTTTAATTTGGTTGAAAAGGAAAAAATATAACTAATAAGCTCACTTCTGTTGATCAAAGCTTAAGCGCATTACAGCTGATTCTAGCAACCAACCATGTATATAAAAGAGAATCATATCATGCAACATACATATGTAATGTAAACAAAAGAAGAAGTGCTTACCGCCTGTGTAGATTCTTGCAAAGGGATAGTAGGCGTTGCCTGTAAACTCTCCCTCGAGTTTCTTGTACTCCATGGAGTCGAGTTGAACCATGTACATCTCAATAGTCCCTGTCATCGGAGTTCACCTTCAAAACCATGGCGTCCGCTTCCTCGGTGTAGCCCACGATGAACCTCGCTCGCTCTATCACGGCCAACAGGCCAAGCATGGCGTCGATCTGGATGTTGGGCCGTGGCGCAATCATATTCTGCTGTTGTAGGCGGGGATGGTGACGCCCCGATCTTGGTATCCACAGTGCAGCAGTAGCACTGTAGCAGTTCATGCAGATGTAGTCAAGGAAGTTGTGCACTAGTAGAAAAATGGGCATCCGTCTGTGCCTTTAGTACCGGTTTCCGTATGAACCGGTACTAAAGGATACATTAGTACCGGTTCCCTAGCCCAGCCGACCGAGGACAATTAATACCGGCTTGTTGAGGGCCTTTTGTACCGGTTCGTATTACGAACCGGTACTAAAGACCTTTAGTACCGGTTCATAAGAAGAACCGGTACTAAAGGGTCCCTGCCCTATTTCTTCAGCTAGCCCGATCCCTGCATCTCATTTTCTCTCCTTCTCCTCTCACATTTCCAAATATTTGGCACCTCTCACACTCCAAAAAATCTCTATTTGGCACCTCTCACACTCCAAAATATTTGGCACCCATCTATCCAAAGGTTAGCAATATCATCCTTTTTTCCGGCGTTCCTAATTTAGCTCATTTCTTTGCTAGTTTAACTCGTATTATTTTTCTAGTGCTAGCAAGGTGTTTGATGAAATGCCTAAGTTAGGAATTTCATTCTTTTTGTATGCAATTGAGCTCAAATTAAAGTATGATTTGTAGGTTTTAGTATCGTCCCCGTCCTCACTGCCGTCGATCGCCAGCGTCTTCCCCTAGCCGGCACTGTACCACCTCGGTGAGCCTCTTTTTTTTAATTAAAAAAACTTAGTTTTATGTGATGAACTTGAATATTAATTAAGTTGGTCACTCATATATCCATGATGTTGTGTAATTAATGATTTTTGATATACTTATATAATGCAGATGAATCGACAATGGATGTACGGTGACCGATGCCATCCCGACTTCATTACTGGCATGCATTATTTTCTCAACGTGGCGGAGGCAAACAGGCGGTCGAATGGTTTCATTTATTGTCCATGTAGTTCCTGTAGGAATACGAAGGATTACTCTACCTCAAAGACCCTTCACTTCCACCTGCTTGAGAATGGTTTCATGCCCGGCTATAATTGTTGGACCAAGCACGGAGAAAGAGGGGTTATAATGGAAGGCAACGAAGAAGAAGAGGATAGTGACAACTATCCTATATTCACTGAAGACGGTGATAGTAGTATGGGGGAAGACGAAGCTGAAGAAGAGCCCATTTTGGATGAGCCCATTTTTGATGACCCCGATGACGATTTGGGTCGGGCCATTCTTGATGCGAAGATAAACTGCGGAAGTGAAAAGGAGAGGTTGAAGTTGGAGAAAATGTTAGAGGATCACAATAAACTGTTGTACCCAAATTGCGAAGATGGCCAGAAAAAACTGGGTACCACACTGGAATTGCTGCAATGGAAGGCAGAGAATGGTACTTCTGACAAGGGATTTGAAAAGTTACTGAAAATAATAAAGAAGATGCTTCCAGGGGAGAACGTATTGCCCTCTAGTACGTACGAAGCAAAGAAGGTTGTCTGCCCTCTAGGATTAGAGGTGCAGAAGATACATGCATGCATCAATGACTGCATCCTCTACCGCGGGGAGTACGAGAATTTGAATGCATGCCCGGTATGTGGTGCATTGAGGTATAAGATCAGGCGAGATGACCCTGGCGATGTTGAGGGCGAGTCCACCCACAGGAAGAAGGTTCCTGCGAAGGTGATGTGGTATGCTCCTATAATACCACGGTTGAAACGTTTGTTCCAAAACAAAGAGCATGCCAAGTTATTGCGATGGCACAAAGAGGACCGTAAGAAAGATGTGATGCTGAGACACCCCGCTGACGGATCGCAGTGGAGAAAAATCGATAGAAAGTACAAGTCATTTTCAGATGACGCAAGGAACTTAAGATTTGGTCTAAGTACAGATGGCTTTAATCCTTTCGGGGAGCAGAGCTCCAGTCATAGCACCTGGCCAGTGACTCTTTGTATCTATAACCTTCCTCCTTGGTTGTGCATGAAGCGGAAGTTTATTATGATGCCAGTGCTCATCCAAGGCCCGAGGCAACCCGGCAACGACATTGATGTGTACCTGAGGCCATTGGTTGAAGAACTTTTACAGTTGTGGTGTGAAGAAGGTGTACCTATTTGGGATGAGCACGAACAAAAGGAATTTAACCTACGAGCGTTGTTGTTTGTAACCATCAATGATTGGCCTGCTCTTAGCAACATTTCAGGACAGTCAAACAAGGGATACAATGCATGCACACACTGTTTAGGTGAGACTGACAGTATATATTTGAGAAACAAGAATGTGTACATGGGGCATCGTCGATTTCTTCCAAAACAACATCAAGTAAGAAAGAGAGGAAAGCATTTCAGAGGTGAGGCAGAAGACCGAATGAATCCTACCCGCCCTACTGGGGATGTTATATATGATATGGTCAAGGATTTAAAAGTGATCTTTGGAAAGGGTCCTGGCGGACAATCTGTTCCGCATGATGTTGACGGACATGTACCCATGTGGAAGAAGATGTCTATATTTTGGGAGCTACCCTACTGGAAAATCCTAGAGGTTCACTCTGCAATTGATGTGATGCACGTGACGAAAAATCTTTGCGTGAACCTGCTAAACTTCTTGGGCGTGTATGGGAAGACAAAAGATACACCGGATGCACGGCACGACCAGCAATGTATCCACGAAGGAAACAACCTGAATCCAGAGAAGTATCAAGGTACTGCCAGCTACGCTCTTACCAAAGAAGAGAAGGAGATCTTTTTTGAAGTCCTGAGTAGCATCAAGGTCCCGTCTGGCTTCTCATCGAATATAAAGGGAATAATAAACATGTCAGAGAAAAAGTTTCAAAACCTAAAGTCTCATGACTGCCACGTGATTATGACACAATTACTTCCGGTTGCATTGAGGGGGCTTCTATCAGAAAATGTTCAAGTACCCATTGTGAAGCTATGTGCGTTCCTCAATGCAATTTCTCAGAAGGTGATCAATCCACTAACTCTACAAAATTTACAGAAGGATGTGGTGCAATGTCTAGTCAGCTTCGAGTTGGTGTTCCCACCATCCTTCTTCAATATTATGACGCATCTCCTCGTTCACCTGGTCGAAGAGATTAGTGTTCTCGGTCCTGTATTTCTACACAACATGTTCCCCTTTGAGAGATTCATGGGAGTCTTAAAGAAATACGTTCATAACCGTGCTAGGCCAGAAGGAAGCATCTCCAAGGGCTATGGAACAGAGGAGGTCATTGAGTTTTGTGTTGACTTTATTCCTGACCTTAAGCCGATCGGTGTTCCTGAATCACGCTATGAGGGGAGACTGCGTGGAAAAGGCACGCTAGGAAAGAAAGCAACAATGTGTATGGACGGACATTCTTTCACTCAAGAACACTACACAATTCTACATAATTCCAGCTTGGTGGCTCCGTACAAAGTGGAACACAAGAATATTTTACGCTCTGAATACCCGGAGCAACGTGAAGATTGGATTGATGGAGAACACATGAAGACTTTCGGCGGTTGGTTGCAAACACGTCTCATGAATGTCACTGATGAAGAACAGCTATACTTGTTGGCCATGCAACCATCTTCCACTATATCGACATTTCAAGGGTACGAGATAAATGGGAATACATTTTACACATTCGCCCAAGATAAAAAGAGCACCAACCAAAATAGTGGTGTCCGCTTTGATGCAGCAGAGGACAATGGGAAGAAGGTCACATACTATGGGTACATAGAGGAGATATGGGAACTTGACTATGGACCTAATTTCAAGGTCCCTTTGTTCCGGTGCAAATGGCTCAACCTGAAAAACGGGGTACAGGTAGACCCGCAGTACGGAATGACTACAGTGGATCTCAAGAATCTAGGGTACGACACCGAACCATTTGTCCTAGCCAGTGAAGTGGCTCAGGTTTTTTATGTGAAGGACATGTCTACCAAACCAAAAAAAAGAAAAGAAAGGCAAGAGGACACATCATACGATGAGCCAAAGCGCCACATAGTTCTTTCAGGAAAAAGAAACATCGTGGGAGTAGAGGACAAGACAGACATGTCAGAAGATTATAATAAGTTTGATGATATTCCACCCTTCAAGGTGAAAACTGATCCAAGCATCATTTTAAATAATGAAGATTGTCCATGGCTGCGTCGCAATCAGAAGAAAGGGAAACACAAGAAGAAAACTCAGAAGACTAGATAGGGATCATAACTTGTGTATCTCAATATGGAAATCACTTTCCCATTTATTTTTGTGTATGAGGGAAATTTTTCCGAGGCGGAGTTTTCGAAGATGCCGTAGGGCGTGAGCACCAACGACATCTTCGAGAAACTCCGCCACGGGAGATTTCCCAACCCTGTCCTCCATTCATGGGGATGAAACTCTCCCTACCTTCTAGGTTGGCTTGTTGAGCTGCTTGCCATGGCGTATCGATGCTCCTTTTATAGGCACGGCACCGCTTCTACTTTGTCTTGTTCCTCCGACAGGGGCATCGTGCGTCCACCCACGCGTCCTTATCTCATCGAGCAGTGCATCCACCCACGCGTCCTTATCCTGCCGACATATTTAGTCTTGGTTGCATCCACCAACCGGGACTAAAGGTTACCCACACATCCTTATCCCACCGACAGTTTTGTTAGATGACACAAAAACCACCTTTAGTCCCGGTTGTACCCACCAGCCGGGACTAAAGGTTAGATGGTTCCCCGCGCCACTGCGTTTCCGCCTATTTTCTTCCCGCGCTTTCCACCGCTTCCCGCCTCCGTCTTCCCGCCATTTTTCACTATATATATGTAGGCTTGGCCTCCATTTACATATCACATCTAGACTCATATCTGCAAACCTCATTACTCTCTTCCATGGCTTCCATCGTATCTCTAACCCCCGGGGAGGCAGAGGCGCTTTGCGCCTCAAACTACCCCTGCCCGCCGGGCTACTGCGTCCCCACCGGCTGGATGCTGAGCGTCGGAGGCGTACCGGTCCCTCCTGTCCCTGTAGGTGTGGCGCGCCAGATGGCCATCACGAACCACTACTACTTCGAGCTCACGCCAGAGCAGCGGAGGAATCCTCAGTGGCATCCCGACTACAGCCCGACTTGGGACGCCTTCTTCATCAATCGGCGTGAGAGTGCGCTTGCCAGGCACGAGGAGGACGGCTCGCCTCGTTCGAACTTCAACGAGGCCGGCCGTCGGCTATGGTGGCGCGGCCGGACTCTCCAGAGCGTCATGGCCTACTGTGGGCCCCGCCTGCGCTACCCTCAGTCTTAGCCCACGCGTGCTCACCAGTCGAGGTTCGACTACCGCGACCCCGATGCCAGCGACGATGACACCGGTGAGTACGACGACTACAGTGGCGACGTTTATAGGGCTAGGCACGACTATGACTGAATCACTCCAACATTCGAAAACAAGCTCGGCCGATTGTGACTTAATCTGGCCATGTATCTTAATTTTCAGTTGAGATATGTACTACTTTTCATGTTCAATCGTTTTCCCGCCCTTTTTCTTTCCGCCTTTTTCTTTCCGCCCTTTTCTTCCCGCCCTGCTGGACGAGGCTTGACGAGGAGGACATACTTCTCTTGGTGCTTTTAGAGTTGGGGAGCTCTGAGCGTCCCCCGGGGGATCGACTCACACCCTACACACAAGGGACCTGCACAACGGCTGCTCTGACGAGACGCCTATGGTAGCAGCGCCGCCCGCCTATGGTAGCAGCGCCGCCCGCCTAAGATAGCAGGGCCGCCCGCCTATGGTAGCAAAATAAAAATCAATAGAAACGGCAAAATAAAAATCAATAGAAACGGCAAAATAAAAATCAATAGAAACGGCAAAATAAAAATCAGTAGAAACGGCAAAATAAAAATCAGTAGAAACGGCAAAATAAAAATCAATAGAAAATAAAAAGAAACAGCAACAGAAAAATCAAAAGAAAAAGAAAAATCCAACGAAAAGCAACAGAAAAGCAAAAGAAACAGCAACAGAAAAATAAAAAGAAAAAGAAAAAAAATCATTGGTACCGGTTGGTAGAAACAACCGGTACGAAAGGTAAAAGCGCGGAAAAGAAATTTGGTAAATACCTTTGGTACCGGTTGTTATTACGAACCGGTACTAAAGGGGACATTTAGTACCGGTTCGTAATAACAACCGGTACCAAAGGCCTTAGGGCCTTTTCCTTCACGCGCGTACCGCCGGACTCAGCAAATTCTTCGTTTTCCCGCGAGACGCCGCCGCCCAGCTAGCCGCCCCTGCCGCGAGACGCCGCCGCCCTAGCTAGCCGCCCCCGCCGCCGCCCCCGCCGCCGCCCGATACGCCGCCCCCGCGCCGCCCCCGACCCCGCCCGCGAGACGCCGCCTCCGCCAACGCCTGCGCGCGAGACGCCGCCTCCGCCAACGCCTGCGCGCGAGACGCCGCCCCCGCCGAAGACCGCGCCGCCGCCGCCGGACGCCGCCGCCGCCCCGGGACGTCGCCCCCGCCGCCGCCCGATATGCCGGCGCCGCCCCCGCGCGCAGGTGATGCTCGCTGCACCCCGGCCGGCGCCCCCCTGCAGCAAAAAAAATTGCAAAATAATGTTAGCTTCTTTTTTTTAAGATAAATAGTTAGATTTTATGTTATAGAAATTTAGTAGTAGTAAAATGTAATTACTATTAGTAGATTTTATATTAGATTTTATGTTAGAAAAATAGTTAGATTTTATGTTAGAAAAATATAGTAATAGTAAAATGCAATTACTATTAGTTAGATTTTATGTTAGATTTTATGTCATATTTTATGTAGTAATAGAATAATGTTAGATTTTATGTCATATTTTATCAATGGAGGGAGATACATTATAACTATTTGTAGAGTGATTTTTTAAACTACTTGTGAATGTTTCATGCTATTGTGAATGTGTCCCTCTAGTATGGCTGCATATTTTTATGGTGATAAGAAAAATATGTGCATGGTGTGCTCCCATACTATGCTTCAGAGTCACATTCCCCCGCAAAACAAATCATGTGATGAAATGTGTATGAAGAGTTAACCATTCAAGATACTTCAATTTTGAGAGTCCAAGTCGAGTGATGCATTGAATTCTACTTATGTCAAGTAATACAAAAGTGTACATGATGAATTAATAGTATTTTAGAAAATAGGGATACTTTTCTCCAGCTTGGCTAAGAACCGCGATTGAAAATATGTGAATTAATACTCAATTTCTGATTACTATAACATCTGGTACTTGAAATATATCAATAACAATAAAATGGTGCAAGGATAGACATGGATGAACTTAGCTATTTGTGGTTTTCATGAAACACGACCCATCGATTTGTTGTCCAACTTAGCTTAATGCTTGCTGATCTTGCACTTCTTTTGATGCACATGATAAGGCCGGAAGGCTTCTAGTGTCCTGGGTTCTAATTGCACTTAATTTTGCAGTGACATTGAGCTATGGAGGACGAGACCTTCATCCGAGATGAGGAGCGAGAAGAAATGGTGCAGAAAATGATATTTGAGAGTGCCCGTGGACCGGGACCCAATGGAGAATCCGATGGAGATGACGATGATTTCGGCTCACAATTCTTGAACGATGTCGGTGAGGGACTTGAGTCTGAAGAAAGAAGAGACAACGAAGTGACCTTAACAAACTCCGGCGAGGTGTATATCAAGGCTATATGTTCATCACTTGATGCATTGATTTATTTGTATTACACTTATTAACGAATCATTTTTCTTTTAGCCTTCTGGATCATCGAGCAAATCTGTTAAAAAGCAACGAGGCCCGACGCAACGTCTAAAGGGCGAGGGTAGGTTAGCCCTCACCGCATTTAACGCTAGTGGTCAACCGGTGGAGCCCAAAGAGCACTGCCGTAAATTCATAAACCAGGCTGGAGTTCTTGTTAGGGACCATGTACCGATCAGCATTGTAGAGTGGCATAAGCCGAAGAACGCGGGGGCTGAAGCTAGTTATGTCAATGATACTCTAAAGCTTTTTCTTTGGGACAGTCTACTGACACACTTTAGCCTACCGGAAGACATGACGGAAGGCCAGAAGAAGAAAGTCAAGGAATGGACTCTTAAGAGGATGGCCACACAATTCCAGACCTGGAAGAAAAATTTATGGGCCATATATGCAGATAAAGATCCAGTATTCACTGGAAGTCTGGTGAAGATAAAAGATCACTGGCCCGCATTTAAGAGCTATAAGAAATCTTCTACTGTTGTGTCCCGATCAGTCACAAATACGAAAAATGCTTCAAAGAAAGAACATTTCCATCATTTGGGGTCAGGTGGCTACAAGACTGCCATTCCGAAGTGGAGAGCATTTGAAGCTAAACTGATGGAGGCAGGAATCACTCCACAGACATGGGACTGGCCCGACCGGTCCAAGTTCTGGTTGTTCGCGCATGGGGCAGGGTTGGACCCAAAGACAGGGCAGATCGTTGCAAAGGGAAAATGGAAGGAAAAAGTTAATACAATCACGACGCAGCTTATAGATGCAATTGAAAAAGTTAGAAAGGGAGAGTACATTCCCGATAGAGAGAATGACGAGCTGACACTCGCTCTTGGGAATGCGGAACATGTTGGACGGATACGAGCCCTCCCAGGTGTCACCATGAAGGAAGCATGGCCAGAGTGCGCTGACACTTATAGAAGTCGTTCGAGAAAGAAGAAGCAGGACTTAGACAGGTTAGCGGAATTGATAAATAGGGTGGAGGTGCTTGAGAAAAATCAGAGGGCACCTGATCAGCCGCTGTTTCTAGAAGATCCTCGAGCCGATGCCGCCCCATCTCAGCGAAGAAGCAGTGTGGGTTCCTCGCATCTTGAATGTGCAGGAAGCTACCCCGTGGATTATGTCACGGAGAAGACAGATTGCGAGCTACATATGCAAATGAGGAACGTGTCCGTTAAGGTGGCGGTCGGCTATGTTTACTCAAATGAAGATGGAGCAACACACCATCATATGCCCATTCCAGCTGGCTGTGTTCGTGTCGGGGTGGATGATGTTGTTCCAGGTTTTGAAACAATGGAGCTTGATTTTCCTGGAGGTGACGAAGAGAAGATACTGGCCGATGTCAAGCGCGGTTTCGCCATATGGTCCAAGAAATACATCGTCCTTTTGCCAAGGCCACCGACTCCTCCTCGTAGCAGTCCACATGAGCAGCAAATTCCACATGAGCAGCAATGGCCACACCTACCGGAGAGGGACCCCAGCGCGAGTCCACCATCTCGAGATCCTCCGCGTAAGACTGCGTTTTTTAAGCGGAACGGTACGCCACCTAGGAAGAGACCTAGAAAGGAGAAACCACTGCCGCCTATCGAGAAGTTACCTTGGGAAAGAACTATCGAGGAATGCAGCGAAATCTCTAAGTCCGAGGTGGCAAAACATTTTGCTAAGAAAGTGCCGGAGATACCTTTTGAGAAGACTCTACATCCGGTGAAAGTTATTCGTACCGTTGAGAATCTATATGACCCTCCACCATCGCCGCCATCTGACTATAGGCGTTCTATTGAAAAGTCGTATGACGCTATGGTGGAGGTGAAAAAACCCGATCAATCGGTGGTCTCGGTGAAAACGAGGAAACAAGTATACCAGCTCGGAGAACAACCCGTTCAATCGGTCCCCCCTCTCAAGGTGTTTGACGAGAAGGCCGTTGAAAGTTCTCGACAAAACACAATTGATTACCCCTTCGCTCAAGTAGTATATCAATTTGTTCAAGGGAAAGATCTGGTCGAGAATATCAGGTCGCTACCAACATGTATGCGTAATTTGAATGCGTGGTACACTAATGCCACAAAGAGAGGGATTGATTGTATCATGGTGCGAGTTAAGGATGAGCACTACTTCCAAGAATACTCTGTGAGCGTTGACTTCCTTGAACTTTTTCAGTTATACAATCTCCGGGCCATCGACAAATCTATCATCAGTTGCTATTGTCTGTAAGTGATTTATTAATATAATTTGAGAAGTCTTTAGCTCAGCTCATTCATTGTCTGCAAATTATCCTCAATTTAATCTTTTGTGCACTATATTATGCAGATCGAAGAAGCTCGAATGCAAAAGGGATGAAATCACGGACATTGGGTTCATTGACCCAGATACAATGCATGAAAAAACCATAGAAGATCCCATCTTTAACAAGGATACACCAGAGACTTTGCTAAGGTTTTTGAAGCGACAACATGACAAAAAGATAATACTTTGGCCTTACAACTTCAAGTAAGTGTAACTGTCTTATAACACATTCTATTTTGCTCACCATATGTTAAAATTTTAACTGATGACTTATATCTATGACACTGCATATTTAAACATGCGCAGGTTCCACTTTATTCTTATCGTCATTAAAATGTACGATGGAGATGTTGAAGTCTATGACTCACTAACCAAAGAGCCTATACTATACAAGTCGGCTTTTGATATGCTCAAAAGGTAATTTTAATTCTTATCGATTTTTTCGTTAATTTCCTGATATCAACAAATTAATAACTCTTTTATGCATTTTCTTTTATCGGGCAGCGTATGGCAAAGGTTCATCCAGGAAGATCCGACCGGTGGATGGAAACCGAAGCTGATATGGCGTGCGAACAAAGTAAGTACTACTACCTAGGTCCACACACCTTTATCATACTTGATTATTATTTGATTGAATTATATTCTTGTACAGAAATGCTCAAAACAACCTGAGGGGACTAATCTATATGGATACTATGTTTGTGAGAACATCCATAAGATTGTCAGCGAGAGAACGAATAATCAAAGGAATAGAGAGGTACGAAAACAATATTCACAAATTTATTTTGTTACCATAACTTGTGCTAAGTTTCAGTCATAATTGTTTGATTGTGATTTCATATATATATATATATATATATACATAGCTCATGTATTCATTTGAATCTCATTCTTTTACAGTTGGCAAGAAAGCGTGACAGGCTCCCAATCGAGCACCGCTTCAAAGCAATTGGCGAGGAATTGGCGGGATTTTTTCTTCGGGACGTCATACCTAACTTCGCAGAGTACCACTATGAATGAAGATCTACATGTAATATATATAGTTTGACTCGGAGAGTACCACTATGCTACATGTAATAGTATGCCTCGGAGAGTACCACTATGCATGAAGATCGATCTTCATGCATGTACTACTTAATTTGCGATCTTATGCAATTACATGTGTTATATTATATGCACCAAGTTGATATGCATTACCTTGATCTTCATGTACTCCTAAATCCAAACGCGTTTCTGGCGCATCGACGCGATCCTCGTACGATGAAATGGTCCGATACCCCTAAACCCCTCCTAATTAATAAAACCCTAAACCCTGAAATCCTTTGGTACCGGTTCGTGTTACAAACCGGTACCAAAGGTCCCTAGCCTGCACTCTCCTGGCAGCCAACGTGGAGGCCCCTTTAATACCGGTTTGTAAGGAACCGGTACCAAAGAGGGGGGGGCTTTTGTCCCGAATCTTTTGTACCGGTTTCATTTCCGGTACAAATGCCCCTATGGAACCGGTACTGATGTCCATTTTTGGACTAGTGGTGGTGGCCATGGGCGATGCACTTGCTAAACTTGTAGCACACACCAATACACATGAGCAAATCGGCATGTTGATGTTGTAAGGCTACGTTCCTGTAGCATATCCGGCACCCATACACTGTAGCATATCAGGGACAGGTATATGTGCTATAATTTGTTAAAATCCTAACCTGCCTATACCAGAGCTAAGTCTATCCTTCTTTGTTGTCCAAGGTGGTAGAACTGGCATCCCACTACTCTCAGAAGTCTGACCTAACACATATCAGCATCTGCTATTGGATCAGGATTTATTCATTATGCTACATGTGTAAGGATTGCACTTGTCCGCCCCAACTTCACCAAGGCACGAACCTGTTCACAGTCTGCATCCCATCTTTCACTTAAGCTGCGCAGTATATGGTAATAATCTGTCTCCGATCGCTCTATCTATGATGCGCACCTCCAAATTTTCTAAAATTTGCACCCTTAACCATAAAAAATATAGCGGCAGCCGGAGAAAAAAATATTGTTGAGAATTTAAGCTTCATAGTTTAGAACCCAAAACCGAGTAGTCAACTTTATCTATTCAAATGGATATCACAAAAGCTGATACGTAATTTCCTAGGAGAAGCACACAAAAATAGCAAGTAGCAACTACCACAAGGACATCTCCCATTTCCAAGAAAAAAGAACAGTACTACATATCTTAGGTACTGCAGGTGCTTCGAAAAAATTGTGAGGTCCAGCAATATTAGATGAAGTAGTTTTCCAATGAAAAGAGCATGAAAGGAAAACTAAATGTATGAAGAAGCAATTGTGTTTCAAACCATCCAAAATAACACAACACTCTTTTCAAATAGAGTCACAATATCTGGTTGTTCTGGAACCCCCCGGATTCCATAATACAATCAACCACACTTATTAGGAGTTTCAATCTCAACATTCAGAAGCATAAATGATATATATAGCAAGTTTCTTTGTTTGAAGTATCAATGGGGAGACTCGAACACACTAGCCATTGATAGGCTCTCCCCGGTATGTGAACTATTAGAAGACGCTATGCCGAGGGCCAATCCAGTACTTGTGTAGACTCGCCATCATTAGCAGCTGCAGAAGCGCCCCCACCATTGTCCACATGAGCATGCAGTTGGAGCACCGACGGGCCTGATAAATCATATAATTACAGAAAGTCTATCTCAGCCTTCACAGTAATGATGCGATACCCAAAAAATAACATAATTGTTTTATTTCATCTATCAACAAAAGATGAAAATATATTTAAGATATTTATAAAGACTACAGATAACAGCAAACATATTCAAACTATAATATATGAAAAATTAAAGAAAGTATCTCCGCCTTCGCAACAATCATATGATATGAAAAATTAGTCAAACCAGTTTGCTTCATTTCATGACAAATAAAGCTAAATTACAACACAAAAGCAACATGGCTAATTT
This sequence comes from Dactylis glomerata, assembly GCA_007115705.1. Lineage (NCBI taxonomy): Eukaryota > Viridiplantae > Streptophyta > Magnoliopsida > Poales > Poaceae > Dactylis > Dactylis glomerata. Next base: position 2,124,419 of record QXEO01001356.1, read on the forward strand.
TTTATCAATTAACCAAGAGGAAATATATAACTAAGCATGCGTAAACACTTCAAGCATAGCAAATTTATTCTAGCTGCCATATATGAAAAATTAAATAAAGTGTGTTAGCTTCGCATCAACCATACAATATACATAACAAATTACTCAAAACAGTGGGCTTGCTATCTTTCATGACAAATTAATATAGCTAGATTAAGGCTTAGAAACAACACAGTTAGTCATTTCATGAATAAATCAAAGAGGAAAAATATAATTAAGTTGTGTATAAACACTTTGACATGCAGGATTAAAGCATACATTTTAGATATCAAAATTAACTGTTGAGCCCTTGAACTGTGATTGATGGCAGAGGATGGTTTGTCACGACCTCGGCTCGTACTATCGAAATTGGTGAACATAAATTACACAACAACACAAGATTTAGAATTAATTTAGAGTAACAGGATACTTCCCACTCATTTTCCTGAGTCACTATGCTAGTTATGACCTAAACAACCTGGCTATTAATTTGATCAAGCAGATGAAGAGAAAAAATGTAACTAAGTTGTTAGTCATCACTTCTTAAAGCACATATAATTATGGCTGATTCTAGCAAAGCAACCATGAGGCCCCTGCAAGGTTGGCCAACATGCCTTGTGTCTCATGCCTGCTCATCATCTATTATGCACGCGCACTTCCAGTCATCTACCTCCTCAATGGTGAGTCCATCTTCTCCGACAACGTTGGCTACAACATTGGGGCACTGCTTGTCATACCTCTACCGTCGCGTTTCTCTACGAGTTTGGTGGCGAGAAAAAAAGATCTAGGTGGTGGCGGTCATGTCGCCGCACTCTCACATTGTCTCCAACTCGCCATTGTAGTCAGTGTTTGCTCCATCTTGATATTGGCCAGGGAGAAGAATAGGAGGAGATTGATGTCTACCACCCAAAATAATTTGATATTCCCTTGGATTCAACCACTTTGATTGTACGCCTCCATTCCCCGGCGCATGCATGCCAATCCAGAGGCCGGCGACCATCTTAAGGAGGACGACCGGATCGGCAATTAACTCATCTCCTCTCTATCCATTTTAGTTCTTCTCTTCTCCACTTATAGCTCAAAATTTATTTTAAAAATAGGATGATTCCTAAGGTTTGTATTCTCTGAAATTAACAAGTTTCAACTTTATATAGCCGTTTTTATGACAATTAGAGATAGGGAAGCTGGCTGGAAATGTTTATAAAGGTTATGTGATGCGTGTACACCAGATTTAATTAATAAAATGGCTGCGTGCGTTGGTTGATAAAATGGAGGCATGTATATATGATATGAGTTGATCGATAGTAGATAAAAATTCCTTTACTATGACATTTTATTCTGAACGCAATCGTATTTTTTATGATTCCTTCACACAAAAAAGAGATTATTATTTGTTGCCTGTGTTATGGATATGAAGATTTCCAAAGACCAGGGGAAATAAAAATAAAAATATTTACAATATATTTTCAAAATATGGATGAGCCGATCATAGATTTGGGGGTGATATTTAGGGGGTTTACCTAAATGAGAACAAAATGTTGGGGAGGTGTATTTTAGAGGAATTCCCTATGTGAAAATGTAGGGGTATTCTTTTCAGGATCAGATGGACTCTTTATGGGAATATTGGCATTTCCACTTGTTATCCTTCTATTATATATATATGAGTTAAGGAAAGACATGTATGGACGGTCGCATGTCATTTAAGTTAATGCGATGGAACAAGGAATGTGAGGCTAGCTTAACATAGCAAAAACAGAGATATAGATGATGGCATAATTAACACCGGAGGAGAGAAGAAAAAAATGTATCTTAATGCTTATTTATGTCATATTAATATCCTTTGCACCGTGCATATATATAATGGTCTATCACACTGTAGATAAGATATAGTTAAAGGTGAAACAATAAAAAGTGATCAGCAACGGGCAACGCGCGTGATCTTGCCTAGTATACACAAAAGACAGTCATATTATGGCACACATATATGTAATGTAAAATCAACACAAGATGAAAAAACTCATTAGAATAGTAGGAATGCACCCTAAGACATTTCCCATGCATTTTACGCGAGCCACTATATATGCTAGTTAATTATAACCTAAACAACGTGGCTATTAATTTGATCGAACATACGAAGAGGAAAAATATAATTTCTTAAAGCTCACTTCTGTTGATCTAACAACAGAAGTGAGCTTATTAGTTATGGCTGATTCTAGCCACACATATATATTAATGTGATGTAAACATATAAGAAGAATTGCCTATTACCGCCTTTGTAGATTCTTGCAAAGGGATAGTAGGCATTGCCGGTAAACTCTCCCTCGAGTTTCTTGTACTCGATGGATTCCAGCTGAACCATGTACATCTCGTAGTCCCTGTCGACGGAGTTCACCTTGAGAACCATGGCGTTGGCTTCCTCGGTGTAGCCCACGATGAACGTGCCATGCTCTATCACGGCCAGCAGGCCAAGCATGGCGTCTATGTGGACGGTCCTCCGCAGCGGCCACGTGACGCAGCCGTAACGATCCACCCTGCGGTCATAGAAATGGAGGGTCGGGGAGGAGAGCACGGCGATGCCGCCGCCGCCGCCCTCTGCCCGGATGATCCGGCTGCAGCCGACGTTGATGCCGGGGACGTCCTTGGGCTTGTCGATCACAGCGAGCGTGTTGGTGGGCAGGTCGAAATGGAGGATCGATCCCCACGGCTTGGCGAGCCACCAGTAGAGATCGGTGCCCACCAGGGTGCTGGGGAGGCTGCCCACGCGACCTCGCTCCGCCGTGGACACCAGGTCGCCCCACGCGCCGGTCTCCGAGGAGTAGACGCGGGCAGAGACGGCGCCGGCGACGCTGCCTTTGGTCGAGACGCCTACCAGCACCAGCTTGAACGGGCTGGGCGACTGGCCATGCAGCTCGTTGACTACCACGCCTCCGCTGGCGACGCACGCTTCTTTCACGAAGTCCCGCGGGAAGGCCACGACGTGGCGCTCGCCGGAGACGGGGTCAAAGATGAGGAACTCCTTCCGGATCCGGTTCACGACGAGTACGCGGCCCTGGCGGCACCCGAGCACCATCCACCAGTCGGTGGCGTGGTCGGCGACCACCTTGAGCGAGAAGCGCTCGGGAGGGATGGCGTCCGGAGCGTCCAGGGTGGGGATGAAGAGGAGATCCCTCGCATACCTATGGTAGACTCCTAGGATGGGTGGCTTGCGGTATCGAGCTTGGAGGCGGCGGCGGAAGGCGGCGGAGGCGCCGAGGCGAGCCCAGGGCTTGGAGACGAGCCAGGCGCGGGCGAGCGGGGAGGGCAGGGGCGGGAGGCGGCAAAGGATCTCGGTCAGGAGATCTTCGTCCTCCAGAGGCTGCTTCCTCTCCGGCGGCTCGACCACCATCTCCGCGGAGCTCCCGGTGCCCTCGGCGGCGGCCATGCCGAACATCAGCTTGGCCGTCTTGAAGGGGAATTCCGGCCAGAGCACGTAGCGCGTGGTCCCATCATCCGGCGGGGCCGATCTGCAGATAATCAGCTGGTCACGGCGGACTCGGAAGGGCCCGTGGTGGTGGTGGCCGCCGTCAGCCATGGCGCATGGAATGGAGATTTGGGGGGAGGAAAAGTTTTGAAACGGAAGAAGCAGGTGACCGAAGCAACGATGGCAGTATATATAGGGATGCTGAGGTGTGTAGGGAATTGGGCTGAGCGGACAAAAAATGGATTTGGCCCACAAAATTAGGGTTTCTCTCCCCTCCAAAAAGATCTACTTAGATTTCTGTGTTTTATCTTTTATTTATTTATTATATTATTATATATGCTACAGGAAGATATTGTGACAGGGAGATTTTTGCCAATGGAATCGGCCACTTGGAGAGCGAGGAGGAAGAGGAGATGGGTCGTCCGAGAGGAGTGATACGAGAGCATCTATTATCATGCATCACGGATCAAGGAAAAAAGGGCGGGCGGGTCACGTATCAAGGAAAAATGGTGGGCGGGTGAGGGGGCTAGGTCGTTGAAAGTGGGGAAACACCGAAGAGGGAGAAGGCAGGGGTGTATAGTACGATAGGTGCAAAGAAAGGAGAAGGGTGTTCTCGCACTATGACTAGCAAGCAAGTAAGCAACCCGCGTCCAAATGTTCTACCAATTATTTGAGTGCGCCTATTTTAGAATTTAACTATTATGTTTATCCTTCGCTTATTTTAGAATTTGACTATTATGTTTGATAGCTTTTACTAGATAGCATTTCCTAGACAACTAATAAATAGCCAATTTGCCATATCTTATTCGGAAGACAAGTTCTTGAGGTTTCACGAAGAAATCAGAAGAGTATAAACCTATGGAGAACCCAACAACTGGGACCCATGCATTGTAAACCTCATATTGATATGTTATTTGTATCCTTCTTTGCTGCTATTTGAGTGATTAACTGACAATGGCATGTCACGGGCCTGTATCATCTACGATTACAAGAACTAGAGGCTGGTACACTGTTGGCAGATTAAGCCACATTCATGTTCATAATACATATTTTGCCAAACCATCAAAAAAATTCTTACAAGACGTGTCTCTACATCCTGCCTAAAGTAAGACTATTAGTCAATTCAAGTTTTTGTATCTTTTGCCTAAAGCAAAACTTCCACTTCTCATCATTCATCATCATTTCGCTGCAAATTCTTTTTTTCGAGAAAACGCAAAGGACATTAAGTTTCATTTCACTGAAAAGAAAGAATTTATTACATTCCTCCTAGGAGGCAGCAACTACCGTAAGTCAGCAGCAAATATTCTATGTCGTCGGCAGGATTACCAAGGTCCTTTTGTGCTAGATCTAGCCCTAAGTCAGACTTTCCACTTTGATGCTCGGCACCAGTCTGTTGATGGAAGGCTGTGCTCCTTCGAACACACAGTCGTTGTGGTGTTAAAACACACACATTGCACTGCAAATGCTTGCCAGCACATCTACTTTAATCGTCAACGGATAACATGCCCAAGAGCCTGCTCAGCGGATATCATCCCCAAGAGCCTGAAACGGAACTCACAGATTATTCCTTATTAGTAACCTGGTATCTTCATCCCTGTCAAAAAAGCTGATAGCTAATCCATTTTGTAAGCTTGAGGAGAGCAATTTCGCATGCCTCTCTGGCTTCAAGCTTTCTGTTCACAAATGTTGGGCACATAGGCACATCTAAGATTGGCAGGAAGTAACAGAGAGCAACGAGGGAAATCCAGCCTGATTAGAAAATAGAGTAAAATTCATTCCTGTGGATACCTGGACTAGTAAGGAAACTTGGAGAACTTTCCTTTCGGCAAGATATTCTGGAACGCAATTGATTAAAGAGGGTTTGATATAAGGCAACCTCATGCACTTTATTCTTGTGTTGTAACCATAGTTTCATGCACGCTTAGACAGTGTTGAACTTGGGGTGTAAATTAAACTGACCCAAATGTCGGGCAGACTATTTTCCTCGAAAGGTTAATTATCTGCCACACGGCTTCAGTGAAAAATGGGATGCAAACTCTCGCATGTCCTGTCCATGCATTAGTTTTATCGATCATGCAATGCAAATCCTACCACATGCGTTATATTGATGAACTCTTCTAATATTCCTACTTGTGAGAGTGACATTGCCAAATTTGCCACAGCGAGGAAGTATGGTTATCCCTAAAGCCTGACTCAACATGTTCAGTATCCCATCTTCGGAATTTCCAATATCTGAATAATTCTATCTTGCATGGGTGTAGGTAGTGTGCAATCTTTATCATGTGTTTGTTCTCTTCTAGAATGTGTAAAGATAAAATTACAAGCCTACTCTTCCAGGATTATTTCACCCAAACGCTTCGCACCCGCAATCACCCACAGCCGGGCTTCATTCGATCTTATCTAACACTACTAAAGGTGGTGCATGTTTATTATGGAAAATCAGGCACATATCTTAGTTAGATAGCTGCCACATAGATACATTGGTGAGCGAAGATGGCTCACTTAACTCTGAAGCCTGTTCTATGTCCCATCTTTGGCATTCCAAATCTGAAGAATCTGAACTGTCCGTTGAGACGGGCTTACTCAACAGTCCACCCTCCTTTTTTCCTTGTCCTATACGTATGCTATACTCCTAGGTGTATAAATACCTCTCAACCTAAGCATCCAAAACCACTAGTCGAATCACTCATATAACTAAGAAGTTAGAAGCGGAGATGGCCAAGAAGAAGAAGCTTGCCCCGTTGCTGTTCCTGGCCATCCTCATCATCACCTCCTGTAAGTCAAATCTCCCCTAGATGCATGAATTAACTTGTGTGTCTATCCATTTGATTCGAGTTTGGTTGACACGTACGTCAAATTTGTGTGTGGTATTAGGTGAGATGGTGGAGGAGGTTGGGGCGAAGCTGGTGTGCGACATCTACACGACGTTTTGCGTCGAGAAGTGCTACAAGACCGGCAAGTGCATGCGCTGCTGCAAGCACTACGGCTTCATCCACGGCCGATGCAGCCTCCTCCACGGCATGGGCTGCTACTGCTGCTCCGACGACTCCGACCCCGGCGACGCCGCCCTCCGCCGTCGCTACCAGCACCAGCAGCAGCACAAGATGCTCGCGCCACCGTCTGACCACCTTCTTCATGGATGAGCCATCGAGATTCTCCCTTCACTGATTCTCAGTCAGTAGTAGCATACTATGTACCTACGGTTCTGGGCTACTATCTGTGGAAGAAGGAAAGATCTCATGATCTGAGATGTCAAAAATGTGTGACTTGAGGCAGCTGTGTCCCAGCTCTCAATATATGTATGAGCTCCATTAATCCATTACTATACCATGAATCATCCCCTTGTGATTCTTTGTGAAATCAGATTTATTTAATTTCGTTATTCCGTTTAATTACCAATTCACCGATTTTCCTAGAACATGGTGAGGGGCTCAATTAATTGCTTGTGTTTTTCTCTTTTTCATGCGGCCGCAAAAATTGCGGCCAGGTTCATGCGTGTAAAATATTGTACCAAGGAATTCTTACAATGAAACACAAAATAATTTGGCAACAACCAGAAATAGCTTTTAGGATATACATAAAGCAAACAAAAGGTTACATAATATATTTTGTCACATGTACATTGGAACTTATTTCCAAGAACAAACAATGAATGGATGCCTTGCCTAAGTTGCCTTGAAACTCTGAATGAGTGGATTGGGTTGCGTCAGTACGTTGCGTCTCAAACTCCTCCCTTTTTTAACCTTAGAACCAATCAATTAAACATTTCGTTGCGTCACTGGATCATACCCAAAATTATGTGCAAAACTCTTGAAAAAGGAAAGGTAACCGTATCATTTTCCATATTTTTGGAACCACGTATATTTTGGCTATTGGTCCACACCGACAAATTTGTAGTGGTTGGTTGTGCGGTACAGAATAGTTTCATTTTCGACCTGTTCATCACTAACATACATGCACAAGATTCCAGAACAAGAATGAAATAGGTACGCTTGAACTAGTGGGATAATGATCTTGTAGTCTTTAACACGGCAAAGCTTTTCTGGGTTAACTCTGGATGCATGTTAAACTTCACTTCCGGTCACACAATTTATGTGCATGCATATAGTGTTCCTATATTTCGGTCATTTGCCTAACAGGTTCTGTTTCAGTACACCTCCGAACTTGATGTGTTTAAGTTTGGAGGGATGGGTGTACAGAAGCATGCCTCTTGACCAACTGCAAGCTCATCAAAAAACTAACAAGTGTCTTGCTAGGATATTATTACCTTACAATTATTACTGTTAAAATATCTTAAAAACACGTGGTAGGTACTAGATCATCATACCATGGAGGAAGCGTTAGTATAGATTTTTGCGGAGAACTATTTTCACTCCTTCATCCAGGCTATCACATTTCCATAAATAAATTGCTCAACACGAAGCACAAAGTTCTCACATCACAAAGGAGGAAAGGGAAAGAGCGGGTTCACACTTCAACACTACCACGAAACCTGCTGCATGCCCTAAAGATAGTCCATCCTCCATAACTTCACACTTGAGCCAATAAGAGCTGCATACAAGGTCGGCCAGAAAACAAATTATATTTCTTTCTTTGACATACAAATTTATTCAAATGACCACCCTATCACGTTGGCCTTCATCATTTACTTGTGAATATTTAGTTAGCACCTGAATCCTCATTATACGATGGATCTATAACTCTTGCTGCGGGCGATGGTTCTGTCACACTCGTACAACAACAGGCTGAAGGAAGCACTGTGGAACAATATCCATCCTTGTAGCGTTCAACTTTGCACCTCTGGACGCAAAGGTCACGGGAATCACAGCTTCCCACCCTAGCTCTGTGCTCCTTACATATGAGTTCATAAGCACCTACATCACCAAAGAAAAAGGATCCATTACAAAACTAATCACAATTATATAGGTATAATATAGTATTATCCTAAGGCACACTATGTACAACTTGTAGGAACATGTTGCTCCATATACTTACCGGAAGGCACAAGAAGTGCTAGAACATCGTGAGGGCTCAATTAATTGCTCGTGTTTTTCTCTCTTTCATGTGGACGCAAAAATTGCAGCCAGGTTCATGCGTGTAAAATATTGTATACCAAGAAATTCTTACAATGAAACACAAAATAATTTGGCAACAACCAGAAATAGTTTTTAGGATATACATAAAGCAAACAACGGTTACATAATATATTTCGTCACATGTACATTGGAACTTATTTCCAAGAACAAACAAGGAATGGATGCCTTGCCTAAGTTGCTTTGAAACTCTGAATGGGTGGATTGGGTTGCGTCAGTACGTTGTGTCTCAAACTCCTCCCTTTTTTTAATTTTAGAACCAATCAACTAAACATTGCGTTGCGTCAAAACACTGAATATGACAGAACTGGATCATACCCAAAAATGATGTGCAAAACTTTCTTAAAACAGGAAAGGTAACCGTATCATTTTTCATATTTTTGGAACCACTAATATTTTGGCTATTGGTCCACACAGACAAATTTGTAGTGGTTGGTTGTGCGATACAGAATAGTTCATTTTCAACCTGTTTATCACTAACATACATGCACAAGATTCAAGAATGAAATAGGTACGCTTGAACTAGTGGAGTAATGATCTTGTAGTCTTTAACACGGCAAAGCTTTTCTGGGTTAACTCTGGATGCATGTTAAACTTGACTTCTGGTCACACAATTGATGTGCATGCATATAGTGTTCCTATATTTCGGACATTTGCCTAACAGGTTCTGTTTGAGTACACCTCCAAACTTGATGTGTTTAGGTTTGAAGGGAGGGGTGTACCGAAGCATGCCTCTTGGCTAGGATCTTATTACCTTACAATTATTACTGTTTAAATAACGTAAAAACTCGTGGTAGGTACTAGATCATCATACCATGGAGGAAGCGTTAGTATAGATTTTTGCGGAGAACTATTTTCACTCCTTCATCCAGGCTATCACCTTTCCATAAAAAGATTGCTCAACATGAAGCACAAAGTTCTCACATCACAAAGGAGGAAAGGGAAAGAGCGGGTTCACACTTCAACACTACCACGAAACCTGCTGCATGCCCTAAAGATAGTTCATCCTCCATAACTTCACACTTGAGCCAATAAGAGCTGCATACAAGGTCAGCTAGAAAACAAATTATATTTCTTTCTTTGACATACAAATTTATTCAAATGACCACCCTATCATGTTGGCCTTCATCATTTACTTGTGAATATTTAGTTAGCACCTGAATCCTCATTATACACTGGACCTATAATTCTTGCTGCGGGGGGTGGTTCTGTCACACTCGTACAACAACAGGCCGAAGGAAGCACTGGTGAACAATATCCATCCTTGTAACGTTCAACTTTGCACCTCTGGACACAAAGGTCACGGGAATCACAGCTTCCCACCCTAGCTCTGTGCTCCTTACATATGAGTTCATAAGCACCTACATAACCAAAGAAAAAGGATCCATTACAAAACTAGTCACAAGTATATAGGTATAATATATAGTATTATCCTAAGGCACTATGTACAACTTTTAGGAGCATGTTGCTCCATATACTTACCGGAAGGCACAATGAGTGCTAGTATCAAGATTGATGCAGCAACGGTGGCAATCTTGCAAGCCATGACAGTTTTCTCTAAATACAATACTTTGCGAGGGTTTCTTGTTTACATGGACATGTATTTATACATAACTGGCAGAAGGTGGTTTAAGTGCAAACTGTGAACAGAATTGTAATAGTTTGGCAAGAATTAATTATTGGCTATTATCCTTGAGATGGATAAGGGATGACAAAGGATAACTGGCGATAACCAAATGCGTGAGCCAAATAGTAGGTGATTAAAACCTTAATTTGTTTTGATATGCTGCCAATTTATGGTATTAATACCTTCCAGGCATAGAATACAATACTTGGAGGGCTTCTTGAACATCTTGGTCCGGCATCATGGTAGGTTACTAATCTCTGTCTCATTTGTATTCCTATTGAGTTGCTTCTTGTTTTGAAGTAACATTAAAAATTCCTGATGGGGTGCAGGTGCAGGATCATTTCTGCCAGATGACACGGGGGGGTGTTCAGGAAGTCGCTCGGGCTTAACGAGGAAAAGAAGGGCAAGGAAGTAGTAGACTAGGAAGCATATTTGGGTTTCAAGCACAATAGTCTAGCTGTGTTTACAGCCTTTGGGTTTCAAGTCTGTGAGGTATATCAAAAGTGGCATGGCAGCAGCGGTGACTCTGGAAAAAATATAACTTCGTGACAAACCAACCAGTGTGCCGGAGGTTCAGAAGCAGGGTTTGAAGGACATCCATGTACCCAAGGACATGGAAGCACGTGCCCGCCCATCAGGATCTACTTTCCGAAATAGAGTACTCTTGTTCTTCACTTGTCACTGTCAGAAAATCATATTGAACAGCAAAAGAAAAATCAAGTCGAATGAACAAAAGGTGGGCACTTTTGATTTCATACGTGGTACACTTATCCATCAGTGGTATTTCTTCAGAGCTCAAATCCAAAAATCCTATCATGGTGGCTGCTATCACCAAAGACTAGCAAAAAAATAGTCCATGAAGAGATTCAAACGCTGCTAAATCAGTTTTAAGGTTCAGGTTCAGAAAATTTGGAGGGCGAGCAATTCAGCATGTAGCTAGATTGGCAAGAGAGAGAGCCTCTTTGTTTAATCTATTTTTGATTAATATATATATTGCTCTGTCCCCCATAAAAGGGAGTTTCTGTAATTTCTAAAGCCAAAAACAATAAAGTGCAGGAGCTATCTAGACCATTGAATATTCTAATTGTGCATCATGTAGCTAGGGTGGTAGATTTTTTGCATGTGTGTACGCGCTCTCGTCAGATTGAGCTTTACCAGGTCACATGCACTGTCGCATTTTGAACAGTATGGCGGGCAGAAACCGCTCCAATGTTGCATTTACCATAGTACGAGTAGAAAAATCGCAATCCAACTCATCCAGTGGTAGTGCAAATGCAGCGAGCAATCAGAGAGACTAGGTCCTAGATTATTATATATTATACGCTATATTAAAGTTGGAAGGTTTAGCGCAATTTGCGCGCTTGGAGTACTGTAGATGCTACAATATTGTTCTACCCAATCTTGCTTCGCTAGGTTGGTCTGCTTCCTGCAAAAAAAAATGAATTTTTATAGTCCTTTTCACTCCCAGAGAGCCACGCGGACAGGAATCATACCAGATTGATCACAATGTTTGCACGCTCTTGTGAGTGAGGGCAAGCTATGTTTTATTTACTGATATTTATTCATTCAATCTAATGCTTAGGGTTTGGTATTTTGCATGATATAATATGCAGTGGTAGTGTGGTACACATACAACTAAGACTGCATATATACCTTTTGCACAAGTTTGTAAAAAAACGTGAAATGTAGCGAAGAGAGAAGGGCGATGAGGCTTTGCATCATATAACATGTATTCTCAATTAGCGCTAGATTGGCAATCATATAGTTTCTCAAGGAGTGCAAACATCCTGTTGTACATATATGATCTAGAGTACCAGATTAATCATTAAGAAAAATAATATAAGCTCTAGCAGAATGAGCACTCATTTGTGATATGGAGGAATAAAAGAAGCAAGAAAAAGAGAGCTATGTACATTAATGGCCTCAGGGTCATTCCGCCAAACACCTGGGATGTACATTAATAAGTCTTTTTTGAACTTATAATCTTCCCCTTCGGAGCCATGTAACCTAAACTGCTTTTCAATGCAATGAAACGCAAAGTCTTTGCGTTTTCTCAAAAAAAAAGAGAACGGTGTTGTACCTAAGGATGGTTCTTGCTATCGTTCGGCAAATGGTGAGGTGTCCCTCCAGTTACATGAGGGTGATGGGCCACAGCACCTGCCATCGACTTACATCACATGATGCAAGAGATAATACAGGCCTGAAATTTACGAGTGCTAATCAGAAGAGCAAGTAGTTCAATTTGGTTGACTAAAAAATGATGATAACAAAACATATTTTAACCATCCTACAACGGGACACGAGGAAAATAAATCTGCTATAAAAATCGAATATATCATGTGATTATTACACAACGACGTATTATTGTTAATTTGTTATCAATATTCTAGAAACCTAATGCAATCTGATAAGAAAGCCTCCTTGCTACTCTATGATGAACCTATTTGGGAAAATAAATAGATGTAGAACCAAGTACTAGCCTAACATTGAAAGGTTGTTGAAGCCATACAACAAGCAGGTTACCAGAACCAAGTAAGAACAACCAACCATCCATAAATTGCAAATGAATGAACACCAGATGAAGATATTCACAATTTTAGGCTAAATCCAGAGATTGTTGAGCACTTGAGCATTAATATGCTGTTTACCCACCTGAAAAGGGGGTAAATTACTCAAACTTTGTACGTACATCCAATCAACACAGAACTCAATAGAAAATAAACTGACACAAAACGGCAGCATATGGTAGAGTTCAGAGAAACCTGGTTTCTTCTTTGTTGCGCCACCAGTTGAGGGCACGCTGCCAGGAGTACCCTAGCCGAGACCATGTCGGTCCCGCGGCAGCGCCGGCCGGAATTTGCTGGCATGGCGGCGGCTGATTATTTTCAAGATTGGGGAGGAGTTCCGAAAGTTCCTGAACTGTACGGTCCGTGCCGGAGCCGGAGGCTCGCCATTGCAGGGTGGCACCGTCCATGGTGAGTGAGAGAGGACCGCGCCGCCGCTCGAGTCATTGCAACGCCGCCGGCGCCCACCCGACACACAGCGGTTAGGGTGAGAGCCGACGCAGAGTGGAATCAGCTTTGGGCGGAATGAGCTGATGTGTCTGCGGCGGGGGAATGGCGGCGGATAAGGGCGAGGATAGGACTGCCGGCGTTGACTGGCGCCGGAGCAGCCGGATTTGAGGTCGATGCGCTGACGGGACAGAAAAGGGGATTGAGAGAACCAATCCATGCGATTAGTCTTAACTTGCTGCTTATTTCCCTAGAAAAAATGTATGTTTATTGAAGAGAAATAATAATGACTAACACTAATTTGCAGAAAATATGGTGTTTAGGTAAAAAAAAACTAAAATGAATCTTGGGTGAAAAAGTTTGCAAACATACAAAATATTATGACAGGTATTCTTCAAATATATGGAGTGCACCTCATCCAGTGAAATTTATATCATCATTTTTTACCCCATAAAAACTATCTGTAATTAGTCCCATAAGGAATATTATCAAACTTACTTCTGGTTCGCGGAGCGGCTTTTGAATATTATTAAACACATGCTATCATGTGTTTAACCTTTTAATTCTCTGTCTATTGTAAGACGCCTTAAATGTAGGTTTAAGTTTAAACTTCGCAATTATTATGGGTATCGAAAATTCCTAGCAAAATAATAAACTTAAAGAAATGCTGCCCATGTATAGTATAGGTGGTAAATAAAACAATGAAATTGACCACAAGAACCGGTACCATATGGTAAAAAAATTATCTGACGGATAAATATAACGAGTTCTTATTCCAACTTACAAACATATATTGGCAGGAAAACTATTTTTAAAGACAAAATATGATCATGTGTTTCCTTGAGATAAAAGGTGGATACATGCAATGTTTTTAGAATTTCTCTATAAAATGTGGCCAGTCGTGGAGATGATGTATTTAAAAATAGCATATTAACAGAGAGACGGATGGCAGCTCGCCAACACAAATAATTAGCAAATATCCCAGTATTGGCAAGCATATCTTCGAGGCCCACTACAAGACACAGAAAATGCATTTACAGAAAATGCGAATTTGTTGCTGCCAACAGAACTACTTCCATACTACTATCCACTTTTGTTCAATCACTTCAGGATCTAGTAAATAATCAAACTTCGGCATCATGACCAAACACTAGATAAGCCATCATGAAATCCATTCATCAACAAACCATCACGATTCACTAATGACACACATCAGCAGAAAAAAGAAATACCAGGTGAAGGTCTTAAACTGATGCATAATACAGTGCCGAAGTGTGACAGATCCTTGCCATACAAAAACACAATCACAAAGAGCTCATGGTCAGTCGAGCACGCGTGTGCATCAGTTACACTGAATTTAGCTAAACTTCAGTGTCCTCAGAATCAATCTGCTCCAGCATCCTTCACGTCGACGGTGAACTCGTACTCCTGGTCGCAGCCCAGGTAGGAGTCTGACATCAGGTATATCATGTAGTCCTTCCTCCCTGGCTCCGCGGCGGTAGTGAACTCGAGCTTCACGCGGGCCCTCTTCTGGAGGGCGACCCTCTTGATCGCCAGCAGCTGCTTTGTGGAGCCAGAGGCGTCGCCGACCACCAGCCACCAGCCTTCCTCCTTGGGCTTGGGGAACCTGGGGGCATGGACCGGGCCAACCTCAGATGACGGCAGGTTCGACAAGTCGCGCTCCAGAGTGACCTGCAAGGTTACGTTGTCGCCAGCCCTGATGTCGTCGCCCTCACGGACCTCGTAAGCCATGTCGACGTTGGGGAACTGTTTGAAGAATTCACCAATGTCCTGCAGCTGAGAGTTTGACAGCTGCAGCAGATCCCGCATCTCATCAATGCTCATCTCAGCCAGATCAAAGATGCTCTCGATGGGCTTCTCTTTGTTTTCCTGGCATCTCCGGGCTAGATCCTTTGTGAAGTGTGGAAGTTGGAGTAGCACAGAGTCACGATCCCACATGCCTTGGGTCACCATCTGACTCAACTCCATTGCATTGAGAGCAAGAGTGAGCCATCCACTGCTGGAGATAACATCAACCATTGCCTGGAGCAGTCTATGGGCAGAAAGGAGGATCTCCCGCTGGTCAGCTGCCAGGTTTCCTACCACATTGTGCCTTGCAAAGTGGGATTGTAGCAGAGCGTTGGCCTTGACATGTGGATCACCATACTTGGGCTTGTCAATAGAAAACCTCTGGTGACGAACTAGCCTCTCAATGTATTCTTCTTCACCTGGGCGACTTGGAAGCTCTGCATACTCTGATGCAGAAGCTAAAATTTCAAGGAGGCCTTTCATCTTCGTCTTCTGAGTGAGCATCGAACTGAACCGTTCAATAGTCGTGTAGCTAATGTAGTAGTATGCAGCAATGAGACCAAGGTTGAGCGGCTTCAGGTACATATCCTCCTCTACAGACACACACTTGCTTGATTCTAAGTCATTCAACACTGTCTCGATTAGCTCAGAAAGATGATCTGACAGATGCCTGTGACTTACACCCTGCAGATTGTAGTAGTTAGGGTTCTTGTTCAGCCGCCGGTACATGAAAGTCCAGGTAAGATAGTCCACGGCGTCTTGCTTGTTTTCTACAACACCGACAACAACCTCAGCATTCATATGGTCATGCAAGAAATGGTGAAGATGACTCTCCACAGGGAATGCCTCAAAGAGGAACTTTTTGTAGTATTCCTTCCGAGGTGCATGGCACAATATAACACACTTCCCCGAGTTATCCTGAAGAGGCCTGCTAGCATGACCCATCATTTGAAGCAGATCAGTGATTGGATAATCAGTATGAGCACTCTCCCTACCATCATAATACTGGGTTCCCATCACAACAACCAAATGAGCAGGCAATGATCTCCCCCAGCACATTGTGCTGCTCGCAACACACACTTGGATCCTCCCACCAAGGAAGAGCTGGGTTACAAGCTCCTGGTCAAGGTCACTAAGGCCCTCATGCAAGTATCCCACACCGCATCTCAGTGTATTTTGAAGTGTTTCTTCATTGACACCTCCAATGAAAGTATCCATCTCATCTTTCGACCCAAGAAGGAATGGAGTTCCAGTGCCCTCAGCACTTGAGTATGCACACAAGTCCAATGCAGTCAACCTTGCATGTTTACGTGTCGGTACAAACACCAGGGCAGGCTTCCCGCTCTTTGCATGCTGTGTGATAGCAGTGTATGTAGGCTTTGCCATTGCTTGCATTCTTGCCTCAAAATTTGCTATATCAACACCCTGAATGTGTATTTCCAATGGAACTGGCCGGACTGCTGGAGGGAAGTTGAAAAGACCATGAGAGGTAGCGCCGATCCATTCTCCAAGATCTTTAGCATTTCCAAGTGATGCTGAAAGTGCCACAATCCGGATGTTACTGCCAATATGACTTGAAATACGCCTCATCCGAGAAACGATGATTTCCAGGACATGTCCCTTTTCAGATCCAATTAGATGAAGCTCGTCAACAATAAATAAGCTGACTTGTTGGATATGCTTTCGCTGCTTCCAACGGCGAGAAAGTGCATCCCACTTTTCAGGAGTACCAATAATGATCTCCCCTTTATCAAGAAGCTTCAAATCAGCTGCAGTTTCACCAGTTAGCTCAACTACTCGGGCAAATTCTCCAAATTTCTTTGACCAGTCCCTGAATCTTTCTTTGGCAAGGGCCTCAATAGGAGCTATATACACAACCCGCATGTTGGTTTCCCCAGCAACTGCCTTCTGATGGTTCCTCAGTATAGCAAATTCTGCACATATTGTCTTGCCACTGCCGGTTGGTGCAGCAACCAACACACTGTCATCACTGTTATAAAGGACAGTGAACACTTGAGTCTGGATGGGGTTGAAATGTTTAAAAGCACTATAAAGGCCTTCATATCGTGAATTTCTCAATGCAGTAACAGGTAGTGGCTGCAGATCAAGCAATTCAGTTGGTGGAGCATATTTTTCTGGAAGAATCAAGTGCCTAAAACAGACAGGAAGAATTGTCTGTGAACCAAGCCACTTGTCAGAGACGACACGTATAAAATACTGAGGAGGCAGTGGCTCGTATATTGGCACTGTAAAGTGAAGTGTGTGATCTTCATCCACATATTGTTTCTTAAGCATGAAGAACTCGTGGTGAAGAATGTACTCGCCATCATTGTCCTCAACTATAACCCAAAAGGGCTCAACATATCCATGTACCTTATCATCCCATTGGAAATCAGGTGTTATAGTCAGTTCAAAACCCAAAACCGTTCGAGTAATAGGTTGAACATGGGCAGACAGGTTCAACTTTGGCAGCTGATGGATGCACCTGTGCAGCTGCTTCCCCATCTTCGGAAAACGGATTAGCTCACCAATTTCCTGGGATGAGAGGTCATAGTACCTCTCCCAAGCCAATTCTTTTTTCTCCAGTTTCATCAGAATTTCCTTTGGAATGCCAGGGAACTGGCGCAAGGGTGTTTGGACACTCCACATCTGCTTGTCAATCATCTTACAAAGATTCAGAGCCTTCTCTGCTAGTTGAGCCCATCCTCTCTTCAGAACTATCTCAAATAGTGCTCGTAAGAGGCGGCCAGCACTCTGCAATATAGAAAATAAGAATATATAAGAATATTAGACAAAATAAGCAAGTAGTTATAACTCAGTGTATTAAGCACAGAGAACATGTTACCTGTCTGATGTAGACCATATCAGAACCAAGGGAGAGACCCTCCAGTTTCAGCCTAGATATATATGCTTGCAGCAGAACATTGATCTTTGCACTGGGCTCCTCCAAACTCTCCTTTACAGGAATTGGCACACGATCCAAAAGCTTTGCTAGCTCCATTTTCTCATCTTGCCTGACGCTAACATACTTGAACTCTTCACTCAGAGAGAAGAGTCGACACAGCTCAATATCACCCATTGTGGGCTTCAGATACTCATTGTACGTTGAAATAGTGCCATGACTAATATAGTAATAACTGGCAATCCTTCCAAGGTCAGTAACCTGAAAGTATCCTGTTTTTCTGTCATACTTCACCAAATTATTCTTATCCAACAAATTTGCAGCAGAGTGTACCTGGCAGCACACAAGAACAAAAATCAGCAGCAGAACAGGCAAGGACAAAAATCAGCAGCAGAACAGGCAAGGACAACAAGAGAGGGCCTAAAGAACAATGAACAATCCGAGCATCTGAAAATTGTCAGCTATATATTGCTCCCATAAAACTCGAAGATTAATGGACCACCAGTATCCAGAACCTACCGAGTTATAATTGAAATAAACCAACCTATGTAACTTGTTCAACAAAACGTATGTAGTAGTGAGTTCCTTTTTTTCCTATTACCACGCATACCCCATTAACTGAGGATGATACCTCTGTCACCTTCATATTTTCCAATCCAAAACCAAAACCAGTGTCAAGCAAATGCTTGATGTATCATGTATTACACCAGACTATACATGTTACACTTGGGTATCTAAATGCCCAACCATACCACACTTAGAAAGTCCAAAAAATAAATTTCCAACACAAGTGCTACATTGATATGGTATGATACTGTTATTGAACACAACTGTGCAACTGCACGCATCTGGCAACAAAACTATGCTATAAAAAAGAATACAGAACCATAGGAGCAAAAGAAACTTTTGCCTGTTCTCAAGGTCATCCTCAAATGTTCATTCAATATTAGATTGTGTTAGTATAACGATATCAGGTTCACCCTCCACTACTCCACTAAAATAACTTAAGTGTTTTAGTATACTGTAATGTCCCGAGGACGCCATTGCCCATAGTAACATGTCACTTACTCTATTATCTACGTTTCATGTAGAACATACCAGCCTACTAAAGTTAGCCATTGATTATTTACAAAAGATTATGCTCATGAAACTGTAGAACACTAAGATTCGGATCCCCACCCCACACCCCATCCAATAAAAACATGTAGGCACAGATTAGAAATGAAACCTAAGAAACATGTGGTTCCACAAACAGATGAATCTAAAGAGAACTCAATTAATTCAGAAGTACTAAGCAACAGCTGAAGCAATGATAGAAAATAAATCACCAGGATGATATGATTATGGTTCTTCAAAAGAACAGACATGGGCATAGCATGTACTTACCAAGTCAGCTCTCCTTTCATCTAGTGTTTTGTCTGTCTCCATGATATCTGCTGGTAAACCATACAGTGTTGGATTCCGGAGCATCCGGATGTAGAGGTAAGTGTAGCCAAGCCATGAGCATGCTTCCCGAGCATTCTGGATAGTTCCCAGAACAATCTCTGCATTTAATTGATCTGCCAATCTTGATATGAACTGACTCTCAATAGGCAATTGCTGATTCATGAGGGAGAGGTAGTACTGCAATTCACTGTGGCCAGTTAATATTATTCCCTCTCCGTGTGTATCATACTGAGGCCTACCTGCACGACCAAGCATCTGCATGACATCCAGAGGACTTAATTCTGTCCAAGCACCTTTTTCTGGATTATAAATCTGGGTACCCTTTATAATAACAGTATGAGCAGGCAAGTTGACACCCCATGCAAGAGTGGCTGTCGAAACAAGGACCTGTATATGCTTATCAGCAAAGAGTTCCTCAACAAATTCACGGTCTACCCTTGCCATCCCAGCATGATGAATAGCAAAGCCATAAGGCAAAAGGTCTTTAAGATCACTGCTTTTGACAAGCTCTGCCTGACTGCTAAGGATCTCCTGGCTTGCACTCTCGTCCTTCAGGAAGCGAGTCAATGTGTCATTAGCCAAGGCAGTGTCTCTGATGGCACGAGCAGTTTTCGCTGTCTCCTTCCTAGAGTGCACAAATATAAGCACTTGATGCTTACCAGCAGCAGCCATTACCTTCTCATAACAAATCTCATTCATCAATTGAAACCTCTGCAGTGGCTTCCTTACAGTTATCCCGATGTACTGCTGAGCAAGAGGACAAGGCCTGTAACTGTTATCAAAGTGGAAGAGACCTTCCGAGCGAACACGCAGGAATACAGCGACATCTTCATAGTTTGGGAGAGTTGCAGAGAGACCAACT
Source organism: Dactylis glomerata (assembly GCA_007115705.1). NCBI lineage: Eukaryota > Viridiplantae > Streptophyta > Magnoliopsida > Poales > Poaceae > Dactylis > Dactylis glomerata. The sequence goes on from QXEO01001356.1 coordinate 2,144,647, forward strand.
AAGCGTATGTGTTCCTTGGTCGTCTCAATCTGCCGTACTGTTCTGGAAACAATACTCTCCAGGACTGGCCCTCTGTTATCATGAAGCAGATGGATCTCATCAATGATCAGAAGCTTTACCATTTGAGTATAAGTTCGGTCACCTGATTTCCTCGTGACAATATCCCATTTCTCAGGAGTGGTGACAATGACCTGCGTTTCGTCAATCTGTTGTTTTGTCAGGTTCTGGTCTCCACTGAGCTCCCTAACAGTAAGACCAAAGTCCTGCAGCCGCTTAGACAAATTCCCAACAACTTCAGCAACCAAAGCTTTCATTGGGGCCACATAGACGATTTTGTACTTGGTATTGTCAAACTCACCATCCTTCATATGCAGACCAATCTGGTGAAGGATTGTAAGCACAGCCACATTGGTTTTACCAGCACCAGTCGGAGCACAAAGAAGGATGTTATCTGGTTTGAAGAGGGCAGTATCATAAACCTTGCTCTGAACCCTGTTCAGTTGTTGCATTCCAGCAAAAGCTGGCTGAGCCCACGCTGGGATATCAGATATCTTCACAATCTTCTCGCCAGTTGCATATGGCCTAGGTTTCAACGCTGGCACGTGGACTTCCTCATACCCCTTATGAGGGGTTCTAAATGATCCTTCAGGAAGTTCACACTTCTTGTTGGCCATCAGGAGACCGCCTTGGTGGAAGGAGAGGCTGTCAAGATCAAGCAGCTGTCTCTGGCCCTTCAACCACCCACTCTCCATATCTCGGTCAACTGTCCGACGCTCCCTCGGACCATCACCACCAGCAGCACTGTCATTGTTTAGAAGCCTCTTTGCCTCATCCCTGATACTCTTCTCCAGATTCTTCTGCCTCTCCTTTGCAGAGGCTCTCGTTGCATGTAGCTGCTCCAGTATTGGAACCAAGCTTGGGTTACCCATCATCTCTTCCTCTATCTTCTTCCGCTCTTCCTGATCCTCAGCCCTGGCAAGGCGGGTACACCAGACAATCTTGAAGCGGTTGCGTAGGACCAGTTTGATGAGATCGAATTTCTCATAGTCCAGCTCCATGACGAGGCGATTCTCGACATCTCTATCATCACCCTCAGCAATTATCTTCAAGATCTCCTCGGCAAGCTTCTGGCTCTGCTGGGGGTCGATGTCAGCATACGCTTGCGTGATCTTTCTCTGAAGCCAGTAGGCGTCAATGTCTTGCACGTTTATGTTGAGCCCCTCGTTGGAGTTCTGCATATCGTCGTCATCCAACTCGCCGCCCATCTGCATGCCTCCAGGACGGTTCAACTCAGCAACATCGTCGTCATCCTCATCCAGCTCATCTTGCACCTGATGAAGACAAGCGCAGGAGGAGGAGGTTATTTAAGTGTACACATGAGACATGTTGCAGATTTGAAAGTAAGGGATAACAAGAGAAACATGGATGGAAGGCATGGGCATGGGCATGTATATACCTGATCAAAATCACTCTCCTCGTCATCGTCGTCCTCCTCGAACTCGACAGCAACTCCAATATCATCATCCATGGTCGCGTCAACACCGTCACCAGCAGAGGGCGCGGCGGCGGCGGGATCGCTGGCGTCGTGGAAATCCGTGATGAGCTTCCCGATGGAGACAAACTGCTCGAAGACGTGGGTGGGTATGGGGTTGAGGAGCTTGTCGATCTCCTTCTTCTTGTCGGGGTTCTTGATCTTGTCGTTCTTGAGGATGGCGAGCACCTCGTCGGCGGCGCCGCCGAGCACGTCCATGGGCTGGCCCCCGAACTGCTGCTGGATGACGCTGAGCATGGCCTCGTAGGCGGCGCGCGTCTCCTTGGTCTGCGGCTTGTAGACGACGTCGTCGGCGAGGGAGAGCACGCTCTCCTCGCGCGCGGCGGCGGAGCGGCGCCTGCGCTTGCGTGGCAGGTCAGCGGCCTCGCCGTCGGCGTTGGCGGCGGTGTCCCGCTCCTTCTTCTTGCGCGACTTGGTGAGGCGCTCCTCGAGCTCGGGGGGCTTGGCCTGCACGGCGCGGTCCCCGAAGTTCTTCTTGTCGATCCTGCCCCAGAGCGTCTCGGGCTCGCCCGTGGGCTCGTGCGTGTCCCGCGGGCGCGAGTCGGTGGTGAGCACCAGGCTCGAGTTGGCGCGGTACTCGTACTGCTTGAACCGCGCGTGCGCCTCCGCGCCGCCTCCCAGGTTCGCCATCGCCGCTGCAGGAAACACCGGATCGAGGTCAGGACCGAATCGTAGCAGCTAGGGTTTGGGAAGTGAAGTGGAGGGCTAGCTAGGGCAGTAGTCGTTACCTTGGGCTCGGCTAGTCGGTGCCGAGAGTCGTGGCGCGGCGTCCACCGCCTCGGGTGGTGGCGGCGCTCCTTCCTTCGCCAAGCGGCGAGTCGTCGGCGGCGGACAGGGGGGGTGGATTTGGGGGGAAAAGCTGCGGCGGCGGCGCGAGATTGGATTGAACTTGGGAATAACACTTGTTTGTCTGAAACAAAGAAAAGATCAAATGTTCTCAAAAATGTTCATGCGCATTAAAAACAATGTCCATGTTCTGGAAAAATGTTCTTCAGAAAAGAGTTCACATACATCCAAATAAATGTTGAAGTAGTTTCAAAAGGAACCAAGTATTGATAAAAGTTACTTCATATTTATAAAAATGTTAACCAAACTTTGCGAGAGAGACACTCTATAAAGTTTTTTCTAAGGAGTATCTTTTTTGTCAAATGTTGTCTACAAAAAACCCGGCAAAGATGTTGTTTGCCGATAGCCAAAAATAAAACACTTTGCAAAGCCGTGGATACACGGCAAAAATATTTTTTCTGGTAGTGAGGAGTGTAGGTACGAGAGAGGTGGAGACAAAGCACGGTCTTTGTTTGTTTTAGATTGCTCACCGCATAAGCTATGTGGTGCACGGCTTATTTATACTACTCCCTCCGACCCATATTACTTTTTATTAATACGGACTAGGAAATATGCCCATGCGTTGCAACGGGAAAAAACATCATTAAAATCCTCATGGTAGCAAAAAGAATCAAGAACCAAAATATGAAGGATTATATAGGTTTTTACCTCCTCGCCATGTCCTAGTTGACGCCATTAAATTTGGAAAACTCCGCCATGTGATATTCTTAGATTTTGCTGGCCCTCACCTGGAGCTCTTAGCCATCCTCAGACTGAATGATTCATTACATGTAGCAATGTAGTATTCAACAATAGGTGCATGCCTTACAGACCTAATCACCCGAATGGTCCACTAATTTAGCCATCAGATATAATTAAAATTGAAGCCATTCCTAAACTGGTAATCATGTAGACTGCACATTTTTTAGTCACCTTGTACCATTAGCAACATCATGACTGTCTTGTGCAACTTCTTCCCCTGGAATGCCTAGAACAATCAGAGTTTCAATGTTAAAATATTTTCTCATATTTAAGTGGACTCTGAATTGACCATCCCTGTTTCTAATCAATACGTGTGTAATACGAATATTGCAGCCTGCTGATATAGTTGAAGCTAGTACTGATTAATTAAAAACAGAAACTGTAGCCTGGTTGTATAATTGAAGCTCGTACGTAAATACCTCAGGCCAAGAGAGGTGGAGGGTGGCTTCAAGTTGATGACACTAAATCAAGTATTTCAACTTTAAGAGGATCTTTCGCAAGACAAAGAATTGACATGTACACCATGTGATTTTTTCTCACTGAATATTTAACCTTAACTGTATAAAATTAACATCTATTCCTCATCATAGATATGAAGTGCATGCTAGTGAGGGAATGTTATAATGATCCAATATAATCTCTTGGTATAAGAGATAGCAAATAAACTTAGCAATTTCTTCCAACATATCTTTATGATGTTCTCGTATCTTAATTTTGGGCATATTTAAAGATAACCTTCATTTAAATATTACCTTTATGGGCAACAACTGATGTGTGGTTATTAAGAGGAATAGATGTTAATAATATTTTCAGACATAGATTATATAGGAAGTTACCTATGATATCGTGCAAGGATTGTACTCCCTCCGTCCCGGTGTATAGGTCTTGCACGTATCCCTAGATCATTATTTTGACAAATATAATATAATTTTTATAACATAAAAATTACACCATTAGAAAGTACATAATTTGAAGTTTCTAGTGATATATATTTTATAATATATATTTTATATTATATTGGTCAAAATAGTAATCTAGGGATACGCGCAAGACCTATACACCGGGACGGAGGGAGTAACTTAGCTAAGACCTAATTGTCATAAATATTGCATGGGTTTTGATGACCTATAATTTTTTAGGGAAAATATTTTCCCCGTATTGATGTAAGAAAATTTCTTTTAATTAAAATTTTATTTTTTTCATTTTTTGATGCAACGCACGGGCATAATTTCTAGAAAACATATCCGTACGTTGCAACGGAAGTAAAAAATACATATTCATGACGGCATGTCTTCAGCGAGTCCATGGAAATCCATGGCGAGCTGCCACCAAGGCACCAACTGATCCCATTCTGCGAAGGCCTTCCTGGGAGTAGTCAAACCTGAGATTAAAGGCTTGTAGCACATCCAGCACCCAACTATATGTGACGAGAGCGCTTGATATTTTTTATGCCAATCCCCAAAATTACCGACATACCAGAACAATTGATTCCATTCCATAACTGAAGATTTGCCAATGCAGTCAGCGAAAAGAGCGGAACCCATGGGCCAAACGTGCATAAGCCATGGCAAGGCTAACCCACAAGCAATGCCAACCAGCCATGCAATGGCACGAGACCTGCATCTATGTCCACAAGCAAATATTGCGACATGTTTTTAGATAGAAGGCAGATTCAGATTTATTTAGAGAAACGTGCACACTTCTTTTAGAAAAAACATGCACATAACTTTCTCTCGATCTGTAGCAAGTTAATTCCCCACAGAGCGTCGTCGTGCCTTGGCGACATCAGCAGTGTCGATGCAGTTTTCAAACCGTGAACTTCCAATAGCAAAGCCAATCCAGATAACACAAACTAGAAATCAATTCCCTCTAACCAGCACTCCACCGTTGGCAGGCGAGAAGGCTCTGCTTGAACAAATTTTGCCGTGTGCTCGAGGCGGCGAATCGTTGGAGCATACTCCGGAACGGGAATAGTTCGTTTCTGCTGAAAAATCGTCTGGAGCTCGTGTCACCGGTAGCAGGTCGCACCACCCAGAAGCTATGAACTCCGGCCTCCACCCGTAGCCTCCGGCAGGATGTTCAGAGCAATGCAGCCGGGAGGTTCAGTCGTTCAAAGCGAGCAGCGTGCGTGGCAATTTCATAGCAGGGCTCCTGCAGCGGAGGTGCGACTTCGGACGCCACGCCGAATTTGCTACAGAACCAGTGCGTCGCACGATCGTCAAGAACGTACGCCGCTCAGCTGGCGTGGGTGCACCGTGCGCTTCGAGTTTCCCTCTGTGCCAAGCCGGTCTCCAGCACTCGCCGGGCGAACATGCCGCCGTGCGTCGCCCAAGTCCTCCGTCCACCAAGCCGTGCAAGGTGCCCCTGCCTGTCGGTGGAAGTAAACTCTCAGCCGAGTTGTGCTGCCTCGGTGTCGATCTGGTTTTCAGTCGAGGAGTCGGGTCCTTTTATATACGGGGACCCCGTGGTTGCGTGGTCGAGCAGAGTTCTTGCCGGAGCGTCGGCCAAAAACATGTCCCTTGGGGCCTTTGTTTGCGGCGGTGCCTCAGCCTCTGTTTTCTCCTCCGATGTCCACGCCGCCGCGCCGCCCCGTCAACAGGAGGAAGACTTTGGCCGGCATAGCTCAGGGCCAAGCGCAAGGCTCCGCCGATGGCCAAAGCTGCATAGTCTTTGCTCTGCCGTGGTCTCGGCATCGTCAAGGACGGCGAAGAGGTTACCGAGCTGGCTCTGCAGGAGTTCGCTCGTCATTTCAAGGGGCAGGTCTCTGACGACGTGTTCCAGGCGCTGAAGATTCTGTTCCAGGTCGACTCGCCGGAAGGAGAAGCTGTGGAGGAAGCCCTCATTGGCCACGGTGGCGCAGCTGGCCTCGAGCTGGAGGTGGCAAGCGCTGATCAAGACAATGTCTGACTGCCTTAGTCCCAGATTTGTTCCCAGTGTTCCTAGTTTGTTAATGTTAGAACTGCTTTGCTTTGCTTCTGTCAGGAGATGTTGCTGTTCGTGTATCAGACGTATGCTGTCTGTTCATGTTTTTGGGCGTCTGAAGCCCTTTGTTGTTATCTGTTTGGCCGCTAGGGCCTGCCCGGGATTGTACTGCTTCTATGTCTGCATGTTGCCTGTTTGCATGTTTGAATCCTGTCTCAGTTTGCGTTGCAATTGTTGCTATGTTAGAACAAATTGTTGATATTTTGGGTTGGAACGTGAGGGGTCTCAACGATCAAGATCGTAAGGACACGGTTCATGCTACGATCGCGGACTCTTCGTGCCATATTGTTTGTCTTCAAGAGACCAAATTAGAAACCATTTTGGCTTTCGACGCTTCTTACATTGGGGGTTACCGTCTGAAGAGCTTCGCGGAGCGCCCGGCTATTGGTACTAGAGGTGGTATTGTTCTTCTTTGGGATGAACGTGTTGTTGCGCTGTCCAACATTGTCGCCACCGAATTTTGCTTATCGGCGAATGTGCATGTCATAAACTCAAATGGAGAAGGCGACTTCAAGATCACCAGGGTTTATGGGCCGACGGCCTCCAACCGGAAGGATGACTTCTTTGCGGAGCTTATCTCCCAAAAACCTCCAAGTGGGGTGCGGTGGCTCGCCCTAGGAGATTTCAACCAAATTAGAAGGGCAAGAGATAAGAGTAGAGGGATAGCCAACCGGAGCCGGATCAATCGTTTTAGGGCTGCCTTGCAATCGTGTGAGCTTAATGAGATTCACCTTCAAAACCGTCGCTTCACTTGGAGCAATGAACGTGAAAACCCAACGCTTTGCAAGCTTGACGCTTTCTTTTGCAACGCCGAGTGGGATCTTTGCTTTGACTAGCATGTGCTTAATGCGCTCTCCTCTTCGTTATCGGAACATTGCCCGCTCTTGCTCTCCGATGATAGGGGTCCCCGCAAGCCTCGCACCTTCAAGTTTGAGAATTTTTCGACGAGGGTCCCCGGTTTTTTGGATGTGGTCTCCCTTGCTTGGAACAAGCCTTCAATTCACCTTGAGCCATGTCAAAGGCTATTCCATAAAATGCGAGTGACGGCGAAGTGTTTGACCGGTTGGAGCCGCGGGCTTTTCTCTAACACCAAGGTTTTGTTGCATGCCGCCTTGCTTGTTATCCTTCACTTGGATTTGGCTCAAGAGCGTAGGGCCCTCTCCGCCAACGAGACTCTCATTAGAACAAGATTGAAGAGAAAGGTCATCGCCCTCTCCGTGGTTGAGAGGGCTAGGAAAAAACAATGTGCTCGCATTGCAAACATCAAGGAAGGGGATGCTAACACGAAGTTTTTCCATTTGAGAGTTAATGCTCGTAGACGAAAAAAATCACATTCAAAGGCTAAAGCACAATCAAGGTTGGGTGACCGATCACAACGCTAAGGAGGAAATCGTTTCCAACCACTTCCAAACCATCATGGGGACAAGAGTTGCACGTTCGAACGACTTCAATTGGGAGGAGCTAAACTTTGCCACCACGGACTTACATTCACTTGGTGACCCTTTCACCGAGGAGGAGGTTAAGTGTGCTATTGACCAAATGCCTAGTGCCAAGGTCCCCGGCCCGGACGGCTTCACGGGGATGTTTTTCAAGAGATGTTGGGGAATCATCAAGGGGGACCTCATGCGGGTCATTCATCTTTTTGGAGACCTCCACGCCGAGAATTTCCATTGGCTCAATTCCGCCAATATTGCCCTTTTGCCTAAGAAGGATGGGGCAGAGGAGGTGGGCGACTTCCGGCCAATAAGCCTCATTCATGTCGTCGCAAGGATCATTTCAAAATTGCTTGCTCTTCGTCTTAGCCCTTACATGAACGACCTTGTTTCCAATGCTCAAAGCGCATTTATAAAGAAAAGGAGCATCCATGACAATTTCCTTTATGTCAAGAACCTCGCCACTCGGTTCCACAAAGCAAAGACTCCGGCTCTCCTCTTCAAGCTTGATATCCGGAAAGCATTTGACTCCATTAGTTGGGAATATATCCTTGATCTCCTTCATCGGAGGGGCTTCCCGCCTCGTTTCCGGGATTGGCTTGCCGCCTTGTTCTCCACCGCCTCATCTAGGATTTTGCTCAACGGAATCGCCGGAATGCCTATCGTGCATGGAAGGGGGTTGAGGCAAGGGGACCCGCTATCGCCTCTCCTTTTTGTCCTAGCTATTGACCCAATAACGCAAATTTTAGAAGGGGCAACGAGGCATGGGCTCCTCCATAAGCTTAGGGGTCGTGGAAGCATCTTGAGGACCTCTCTTTACGCGGATGATGCGGCCGTTTTTGTGGCTCCAATCAAGCAAGACATCCAAAACTTGGCGATGATCCTCCATCGGTTTGGGAATGTCACCGGCCTTTGTACCAATTTTGCTAAGAGCTCCGTGGTTCCCATTCGTTGCCAAAATATTGACCTTGATGATGTGCTTGAGGGAATCCCGGCTACACGTGCATCTTTCCCTTTGAGGTACCTCGGCCTACCTCTTTCGGTTTGGTGCCTTCGGCGAAGAGATTTTCAACACCTTGAGGATAAATGCGCCGGTAAGCTTCCAACTTGGAATGGGAAGTACGTCAACTTGGCCGGCCGCACCTCTCTTGTTAAATCAGTCATTGCCTCCCAAGCTATATACCATTTGACTCCACTATCCATCCCGCCGGGCACTTTGGAGTTCATCAATAAGTTGGAAAGAGCTTTTCTTTGGGCGGCTAAGGACACTACCACCGGGGCGAAGTGTAAAGTGAATTGGAAAGTTGTGTGCCGCCCCAAAAAGTATGGTGGCCTTGGGGTGTTAAATTTGGAGAAGTTTGCAAAGGCCCTTAGATTGCGTTGGCCGTGGTTGGAGTGGAAAGACCCCGACAAGATTTGGGTTGGTTCGGGAAACCCTTGCGGCAAGGAGGACATGGCTCTTTTTTATGCGGCGACCACCATTACGATCGGAAATGGGCGCAAGACCCCCCTTTGGCATGCTCCTTGGCTTGAAGGACGGGCACCTTTTGATATTGCCCCTCTAATCTTTGAGATTTCCAAACGCAAGAAGGTGTCGGTGGCGCAAGCTCTTTTAGATGGCTCTTGGGTGCGAAACATAAATTTGGAGGCCACTTTTGAGTGGGAGCACCTATCACAATTTGTGGACCTTTGGGTCCTTACTAGCAATGTGCTTCTACACGAGGAGGTTGATGATGAGATCTCTTGGAAGTTAACGAAAAATGGGCAATATACCGCGGCTTCGGCGTACAAGGCGCAATTTCTTGGTCTTGTGCACTCCGACATGAACACAATTGTGTGGAAGGCTTGGGCCCCCCCAAAGGTGAAGCATCATGCTTGGCTTGCACTTCAAAATCGCCTTTGGACCTCTGATAGACTTTAAAAGCGGGGATGGCCAAATTGCGGGCTATGTCCCCTTTGCAAGCAAGTGACGGAATCGGCCAACCATATCTTTGTCCATTGCCGCTTCACCGTTAGATTATGGGAGCTCATCAAGGATTGGATTGGTCTATATGGGATTCACCCAAGACAGTGGGCGCATCTTAGCATCAACGATTGGTGGAAGCTTCTCGCAAGCGGTGCCACTCCCCAACGCAAGGCTTTAGCTTCTCTAACTTTGCTTACGGTGTCGGAGATTTAGAATGAGAGGAATGCTAGAGTTTTTAATAACAAAGCATCCCCCTCTTTTGTAATCGTTGATAGGATTAAAAATGAGGCGCGTTTGTGGGTGATCGCAGGCGCTAGGAAGTTGTGTAGTATCATGCCGGGAGAGTAGGCTTTTGTGGTGTACACTTTACTTTCTTGTAATCTTCTCCTTAATTAATGGAGTGAGGCAAAGCTTTTGCCTCCGTTTCAAAAAAAAACATGTCCCGCTTTTAAATGAATATACGTTTGCTTGCCAAATTTTCACCCGGGTAAGATGTGACTTGGACCAGTTGACGTACAAAATCTGTGGGCCGCTCCGTGTTGGACAAGCAATCAAACAAAGAAAGAACCACAACGAACAAAACAGAGGTATGACAGCGACAAATCGTTTTGCGGCAAAAGTATGTATTATGTAGTTTGGTGGAAGGGTAAAACGGTTAAAAAAAGTGTTGGAAGAAACCAAACTATGGAACCCTTGCGTCCTTTATTATTAGGTATAGATTAGGTATAGATATATCTATCATTAAAATATGTCTAGATACATCTATGTTAGCAAAGAGTATTATGGGTTGGAGGAAGTATATTAATTGTCAAGAGATGCTGATTGGTAGGTTGGTACGTCTCACCACCCCACACGCGCACCGCGCACGGCATCCCCTCCTCCGAACCAGGCCACGTTAAAAAATAGTGAAAAAACCAGCGAACAACCGCCCCACCCCTCTACCCACGACCCTACGTCCCACCCTCAACGCACAAGCGTCAAAGCTAGCATCCCAACCCACCGTCCTCACGACGCTAGCGAGCGCTGCTGCAAGTCCTCACTGTTGTCATCGCCGGAGAAGTTGGTCGTCAATCCATGTCGCCTTCTTTGGTGGTGGCCATGGCACGACGGCCTTGGCCTCGCTTGAATCGGTGGTGGGCGGGCCTAGGCTGCTGCGGGTTCTGCACGATCTGGTCGACGAGGTTTGATGACCCACAAGTATAGGGGGTGTATCGTAGTACTTTCGATAAATAAGAGTGTCGAACCCAACGAGGAGCAGAAGGTGTTGATGAGTGGTTTTGATCAAGGATTCACTGTAAATACTAGCAAACAGGTTTTCAGGGGTATTTGGTAATACGAGTAAATAAAGTGCGAGTAAATAAAAGACAGTAGTAACAATTGCAGCAAGTGGCCCAATCCTTTCTTCAGCAAAGGACAAGCCGGTTGTGTAACTTTTAATAACCAAACGTTCTCGAGGACACACGGGAGTTTCTGTCAAGAGCTTTCGTTTCATAAAGCCAATAGTCTTTATTGGTTTGATAGGTGTTATGGGGGTGAACCTGTGCTAGCGCACTACCCCTACTAGGATAAATACACACTTGTGATTATACCCCTTGCAAGCATCCGCAAATACAAGAAAGTAATTAAGGTCAATCTAACCACAGCCTTAAACTCTAAGATCCTACGCTCCCTGGTGCAACGGTTTTCCAACGGAGGTTTAGGTTTCTGTCACTCCAGCAACCCCACAATTGGTAGCCAAATACACAATGCATCTCACTAGGCCCATAAATGGTGATGTATCATGTAGTCGACGTTCACATGACACCACTAGTGAAATAGCACCACAACAATATCAAACCATTAAATATTTCTCAACAATAATTCACTACTAACATCTTGACTTCTCCCATGTCCTCAAGAACTAAATGAACTACTCACAAGACATCATATGGATCATGATCAGAGGTGAGATAATGGTAAATAACAATCTGAACATAAACCTTAATTCAATGGTTCCACTCAATAGCATCAACTACAAGAGTAATCAACACCGGGAAAGTTTCCCCTATGAATATAACAAGATCCAACTCAAGATGTTACAGCGGGATGGCGTGGTGATGGTGGAGATGAAGGTGCTGGTGATGGGGATGATGATGATGATCCCGATGAAGTCCGGTGCGATGGTAATGACGATGGCGACGATCTCCCCTCTCCGGGAAGGAATTTCCCCGGTAGATTTTCTGCCTGCCGGAGAGCTTTTCTCTCTCTGGTGTTTTCCGCCCCGCAGAGGCGGCGGTGTCTAACTCTGAGCCTCTCCTTTGACTTAGGTTTTTGGGGACGATGAAGTACGCGCAGGGGCGAGACCAGAGGTGGGCCAGTGCGGCCTCACACAGGGCTGGCGCGGCCAGGGGGCAGGTCGCGCCACCCTGGCGTGAGGGCCCCTCCTGGCTCCTCTCGACTCCTCCTTCTGGCTTCCTGAGTCTTCTGGGAAAATATAATTTCCTGGTATTTTTCTGGAATTTTCCTGATCTTCAAAATATGGTCCCTTGATGGTCCTTTTTCCAGCAGAATCCTGACTCCGGCAGCAACTCCTCCAAAGATCATCAAACATGTGAAAACAAAGGAAATAACATAAGTATCAACTCTAAATATGAAATATATCAATGAATAACAGTAAATTATGATACAAAATAGTGATGCAAAATGGACGTATCAACCCCCCCAAGCTTAGACCTCGCTTGTCCCCAAGCAAAAACTAAACTCGGTAAACATGACCACAGGTTTATGGAGTGAAGTGTCGATAATCAAAATACGGACAAGAAACATCACATTCACCAAGGCACAAATTATAATAGACAGCAACTTCCCTTTATAAGATATAGACTTGCAATGGGTAAAAGGGAATCACATGTAAAGATGCACAAGGTAAACTATAATTGGCAATGGCAAACCTTAGTTCTTGGTCAAAGAATGATGAACAAGCTATTCTTTCTTTTAAACGGAGCCTTTTAAAACAGAGCTAATATAGCAAAGAGCATATGCTCAACAAGGTAAACTTTTGCATTTATATAAGGCTTTCAAAGATATATTCCTTCAGACAAAAGCATTATACAAAACAAGGAAGATAGTAAACATGATTAAACGGATCAACATATGGATGAGTGAAACATAACAACTCAAATGCTTGCTTTAGATAGAGGGAAATAGGTTGACTCAATATAAAAGTAAAGATAGGCCCTTCGCAGAGGGAAGCAGGGATTAAACATGTGCTAGAGCTTTTCATTTGCAAAACAGAGATAAAAAGTTATTTTGAGAGGTGGTTGCTTTTGTCAACGACTAGCAACGGAGTTTTTGATATCTTCCATACTAAACAAGTGAGAGCGGTTCCGAGATGTTTGATTAATTGGCACATTGGTGCTCTTTTATAGCTTTGCACTCCTCCCCACCTTTTTCCTTTCTCAAACCATGGCTAACCGATTCCATCGGGTGCCAACCAACTTTCACATACCATGGAGGAGTGCTCTTTTCTTTCTTTTCTTTTTGAGATTATAATGGTCTGACCAGCTGCCTTGCAAAATTAATGACGAGCAGATGAAGCTGCCTAGTCGAGGGGTACTCAATTTAGTATGGAAGATAACAAACCCATCCACTACGTCCTCATGAGCTAAAAACAGTGGCACAAAAATAAGAAGTGTTTGAAGGTTTTTGAAAGGTAGCACATGAAAATTTACTTGGAATGGCTTGAAATACCATGCATAGGAATTTATAGTGGACTCTTTGGAAGTGACTTGGCTTTTGGGAATTGGATGCACGAGAAGTATTTACTCTCAGTACAGGTTTTTGGCTAGCAAGGCTGGGTAGCAAGCATAAAAGTTGCATGAAACAGACAAACATACATATAATAAGAACAATCATGCAAACTCCCTTAAAGGTACAACGATTTTGACTTCAGGAATAACAATGCTTATAAGCCAAACATAAGGAAAACTGAAGTGATGTAACTACAAGCACTTCTTTATTCTTTTCTACTCAAACCTCAAGGTAAAGTTGCTACTGACCAAGCTAGGTTTGCCAAAACCAACTAAATTTACTCATGCTCCCAAAGTGATACCAATACCAATCAACAAGACTAGTCATACAAGAGAGATTGCAAACTAACATAAAGTGCACGGAAAGTAAACGATAAACTTCTCATTAATATTTTATTACCGCAACTCACACCAAGGGATACATAGATAACCAACTAAGGAGGATACTTCCAAACTGCAAACTATTCTATAAGATAACTTCTCTATTCATGATACGACTCTACTTGAAAAGTAAATGAGCAAAAGGTAATGATGTGATACCGTGACACTCCCCCAAGCTTGGAACAAGCCAAGGGGATGCCTATACCGATGACGAATTACTCCTTGGGCGGTGAATAATCTTTAATACACTTCTCAATCAAATCTTTCAGATCATCAATCTTGTGCTCGAGGGGGGTTAAATAGGCGAAAATTATACATCAAAACGAAATCACAGGAGGAAACCGGGATGGAAACGAGTTCCGGGGTGTTCTCACACCTGGGTGCCGCGGCCAGGGGTGGGCCCGCGCCACCTATGTGTGAGAAGCCCACAGGCTCCTTTTCCTGCCCGTTTTCGTCTCGTGGTTTTTCATATTTAGTAAAAACAGCAAAAATATTAAAGAAAGAGCTTTTCGCGAAACTTCTCTGACTAGAACTGTTACCTATTCAAAAACGAACTCTGCAGGTACCTACAATTTGTCTTGGATGAATTCTTCCGGAGAAACTGTTTCAATAACATCAACATCTTCATTATAAGAATCTCCAGAAATATAATGTTTGAGTCTTTGCCCATTCACCACTTGTGTAGAGTCATCTTTCAATGAAGCAATCTTAATAGCACCTGAACGGTACACTTCCACAATAACATATGGTCCTTCCCATTTAGAGAGTAATTTTCCTGCAAAAAAACTGAGACGAGACCTATACAAAAGAACTTTCTCACCAACATGAAACTCACTCTTAAGAATTCTCTTATCATGCCATTGCTTGACTTTCTCTTTAAAAATCCTGGCATTCTCATACGCTTCGTTTCTCCACTCATCTAGAGAACTCAAATCTAATAACCTTTTCTTACCAGCTAGTTTAAAATCTCTATTAAGCTCTCTCACTGCCCAAAAAGCTTTGTGTTCTAATTCTAAGGGCAAGTGACACGCTTTTCCGTAAACCATCTTATAAGGAGACATACCCATGGGGTTCTTATAAGCAGTTCTATAAGCCCATAAAGCATCGTTTAACTTACTAGCCCAGTTTTTCCTAGATCTATTGACAGTCTTCTGCAAGATAGACTTGATCTCCCTATTTGAAAGCTCTACCTGCCCACTAGTTTGGGGATGATAAGCAGAAGCAATTCTATGATTGACATCATATTTAGCAAGAGTTTTTCTAAAACCACCGTGAATAAAATGAGAGCCTCCGTCAGTCATAAGATATCTAGGCACACCAAACCTAGGAAAAATAACATCCTTAAGCATTTTTAACGAGGTCTCACCATCGGCACTCTTTGTAGGTATGGCTTCTACCCATTTAGTAACATAATCAACAACAACAAGTATATGGGTATAGCCTTTTGAAGGAGGAAAAGGACCCATAAAGTCAAATCCCCAACAATCAAACGGTTCAATAACAAGAGTGTAATTCATAGGCATTTCATTGCTCTAGAAATATTACCAACTCTTTGACATTCATCACAAGATAAAACATACCTTCTGGCATCTTTAAAGAGGGTTGGCCAATAAAAACCTGATTGTAGAACCTTCTGCACGGTTCTATCTCCAGCATGATGCCCTCCATAGGCGCTGCTATGACATTTTCTTAATATCTCTTGTTGCTCATATTCCGGTACGCATCTTCTCATAATACCATCAACTCCTTCTTTATATAAATGTGGGTCATCCCAAAAGTAATGCCTCAAATCATAAAAGAATTTTCTTCTTTGCTGAGCTGTAAAGGTTGGAGGCAAATACTTGGAAACAATAAAGTTAGCATAATCAGCATACCAAGGAAGGTCTCGCGAAGTTACATTTATTGCAGCCAACTGTTCATTTGGAAAACTATCGTTAACAGGAATATGATTGACGAGGGGTTAACTCGACAAATGTCCTAGATGAAGGACTTAGGATCGGGGAGATAGGGCGTCGGATGAACTCGAAGGTAAAGTTAGTCGAAATAGGTGTGTAACAAAAGTAAACTTGGGTATTCAACCTGGCTTGCTTTCAATCTGCCCTACACCGTCCCCTCCTGGCCCCTATATATAGATGGCCAGGTCTTGAGGATCGGGTAGGGTCCGATACAGATTACAAATATCGACATACGGTAATAACTTGTATTCGACTATCATTACAATTGGGCCTAGCACAACGGGCCTCAGGGGTACTCAACTAACGGGCTCTATTAGCTATACCCTTGTCAGTAGCCCCTGAGATTCTACCAGAATTGCAGATTCAGGTTGAATCTCTAATCTTCAAATCTTTGACTTGATCAATTCTTCATATCTTCAAATCTTCAACTTGGTCTTTCGACTTATATTTCATGATAATATTCTGCTCGCAAGGGGTTTTGATGATCAAGCCTGACAACTCTGACGGATCAAGAGGTCAGTTAACTGCCGGAACAGATACTTGTCACCTACTTCAAATTCAATCCCCTTGGACTTGAATTCGGGATACCGGTCAAACTCACTCTTTTGCCTCATTTAGGACTTACAAAAAATGAATCCCAGTGGTTCTCAGGGTACCCAGTGCGTCCACCAGGATTTTCTTCGCGTCGTAGACACGGATACATACCAGCAGAGCGCATCCATGTGCATATACCAGGCCACACAGGACGAATCCTGGGATCTTACCTTCGCGACAAGTCGCGGCATTCGAGTTTCGTTGCGATAACGCAACTTGAGAATCTCATATTCGCAGCCAAATTTTTGACTGATAAAACCATAGAATTTCGGATTTTAAATTAATCTTCTTCGCTCCCGATGGGAGTAATCTCTCTTCGTTTTGTCGACTATGTAGTCGAAGGTTGTATGCTTATCCTTCCGCATCTCCAATATTGATTATCTTCATCTCTATCGGGTGCGCGCTCAGCGCTCCCGATGGGAGTAGCCCCCGAGGCTATGTTTGGCGACTTGTAGTCAAGCATAGGCTCAAAGTTCAGCTCTTCTTTCTTTTGTTGACATCTTACTACTTGGCGAGCCCCCGAGTCTAAGTCGAGGTTTTCATATCGTGCAACCAGAGTCTCCTTTTCTTGTTTTTTTTTGATATTATCGTCTGATGTACGCAGAATTTAACTCCTGCTGTAAAATATGTTTATGGGCTGTGCTGTAGCACGGGGGCCCAATAACATGTGCTTATAAATAAAGCACCATCTTGTAAAGGCAAAAAACCCTAATCAGATATCTTCCTCCGCCGCATCGTCTTCTTTTCTTCATCTAGGGTTTTCCGAGGTTTTTCCCTCATGGTAGATGCTGAAGGTTCTCGTCTGAACCTTGGATCCCCGGCGGCGCCACGAGGTCGGGGTCGCCCGCGTGGCAGCAAGAACAGGAGCAATACCACTCTGGCCGCCGCCGGAACTTCATCGGACGCTCCAGCTAAGCGTCGTCCCGGCCGTCCACCTGGTAGCAAGAACAAGCCCAAGGTGACTGGCGCCGCTCCAGGTCCTGCTGCTCCTCCTCCTGTTGCTCCTGCCGCTCCCGCTGCTTCTCCTCAAGTCTTCTCCTTTTTCTGCATTGCCATGGCACAGTGCCGTGAGATTCAGCGCCTGCCGCTGAATTTTACCAAGTTTATGGATGGGCGCGAACTGCGAGAAGCTGTTCTTCGCGAGCAATCTGGCAGTGGTATCCCGTATGAGGTGGAGGTGTGGTATGATGGCAACGGCGAGCAGTACTTCAGGGGCGGTTGGTCGCAATTTGCAGAAGATCACGGCATCCATCAAGGCTTCTTCATGGCCTTCGACTTCCACATCGGGACGTCGAAATTTGACGTGAAGATCTACGATGGCACCCAGTGCCAGAAGAAATATGAAGCTGAAGTATAGTTCCATTAGGATATGTACTTTCGTTTTATAATGTCTTTCCTGCAATGATATTTGTAATGCATATTCGTACTTTGCGTCGATGCCTTTTGCTAGTACCATGAGAATAAGTCGTGTTCTGAGGTATGCTTTCCATATATCGGGTTCTTTGCGAACCAAAAAATGTAGGAATAATATCGGGTTCTTTTTATGAACCAAGTTCTCTCAGTGTTTATCGGGTTGTTTAAACAACCTTATAATGAAAGAAAACCGCCAATCTTGCGATAATGACTCTTTTCGTACGACCCAGGGGTTGAAGCCCCCGAGCGGAGAAGTAACAAATATTTGTACAATTTCGTCGAGTTCAACCCAAAGAACCCGACCTGTGGCCTCATGTTCTGGGTTCAGAAGGCTAACTCGAATTTATTGATACCACTATATGTAGTCTACGCGTAAAAACGTCGTAGCTGTTCTGCGTTCCACGGGTTGCTCTCGTCCTTCCCAGTCTTCTTGTCTTGTAGTCGATATGCTCCTCCTGGTATTACTTCGGTGACGATGTAAGGTCCCACCCAAGGAGATTCCAATTTGCCGTGGCTGTCTTGCCTGAGTCGCAAAACAAGGTCTCCCACCACGAAGGATCGTGGACGAACTCGACTACTATGGTAGTTTCGTAGGCTTTGTTGATATTGCATAACCCTTTCTAATGCTTTGTCTCTTGCTTCATCCAGTGCATCGACATCATCTTGCAATGCCTCTGTTGACGTTGTCTCGTCATACGCTGTCACTCTTGGAGCCTCGTGCGTCACTTCAACTGGAAGCACGGCTTCGGCGCCATGGACCAGGAAAAAAGGAGTTTCTTGAGTTGCTGCATTAGGAGTAGTTCTTAGACTCCAAACAACGGAGGGTAATTCTTCTACCCAAGCGCTCTTGGCTTTCTCAAGAGGTGCTAAGAGCCTCTTTTTTATTCCACTACATATTAAACCATTGGCTTTTTCGACTTGCCCGTTTGTCTTCGGGTGTGCCACAGATGCGAATTTTAGCTTGATCCCCAATCCTTCGCAGTAACTCTTGAATTCCTTTGAAGTGAAGTTTGTCCCGTTGTCTGTTATGATGCTGTATGGTACACCAAAACGGAAAACTATTGACTTGATGAAGCCGATTGCTGCTGTAGAATCTTGAGTTGTTACTGGGGCCGCTTCTACCCATTTGGTGAATTTATCGACTGCCACTAGCATATAGACATGCCCTCCTGGCCATGATTTGTGCAACTTTCCCACCATGTCGAGGCCCCATTGTGCGAAGGGCCAGGATAATGGTATTGTTTGTAGCTCCACTGCTGGTGCATGCGGTCTAGCTGCAAACCTTTGACATGCTTCACACTTTCGAACTATATCTTTTGCGTCCTCAATGGCTGTTAGCCAATAGAATCCTGCTCGGAAAGCTTTTGCCGCTATTGCTCTGCTGCTAGCATGATGGCCACATACTCCGCCGTGTATGTCTCTCAGGATTGCTTGCCCTTCCTGGGGCGTTACACAACGCTGTAAAACGCCGGTAATACTTCTCTTGTATAATTTCTCCTCCAACACGACAAACGCTTTCGACCTTCGAGTTATCCTCTTAGCCTCCACTGCATCTTCTGGTAATTTTTTATTTATCATGTACGCGAGATATGGCTGCATCCATGTTTCTTCTATCATCATGATCTCCTCTGGTTCTGACGTAGCCCCCGAGCCTGCTGTAGTAGTCGAACTTTTTCCACTTTTTATTGATCTTTCCACTATTTCCTCCCAAAATACTCCGGACGGCACAGGTAAACACTGTGACCCGATATTTGCTAAATTGTCGGCTTCTTCATTGCTGTTCCTGCTTACGTGCGAGACTTCGCATCCATCGAACGTTCCTTCTAGGTAATGGTACAAATTTTTGTAGGCCATCATGTTGTCATTGATTGTATCACATCTGTTCATGACTTGCTGAACAACAAGGTTGGAATCTCCAAATATTTTTAGGCGAGTTGCTCCACATGCTTTAGCCATTTTCATTCCATGCAACAAAGCCTCGTACTCCGCTTCGTTGTTGGAAGCCTGTGGAAAGTTCATCCTTAAGACGTACTTTAATTTGTCTCCATGAGGTGATATCAATACTACTCCTGCGCCTGCGCCTTGGACTCTCTTAGAACCGTCGAAGTACATTGTCCAAGTACTCGATAAATCTGGTGGTCCCGTGCTTTGCAGCTCGAGCCACTCTGCTGTAAAATCTGGCAAGACTTGCGACTTGATCGCCTTCCTTTTTTCGTACGTGATGTCCATGGGAGATAACTCGATTCCCCACAAAGAGACACGCCCCGTTGCTAGAGGGTTGTTCAATATATTTGATAGTGGCGCTTCATTGACCACTATAATTGGGTGCACCGCAAAATACTGTCGTAGTTTACGTGCGGTTGTGAAGACACTGTATGCCAACTTCTGATAATGCGGGTACCTCTGTTTGGTTGGAGATAGCACTTCACTGATGAAGTATACCGGCCTCTGGATGCCATGAGCTTTTCCTTCTTCGCTTCGTTCGACTACTAGAGCTGTACTCACCACCTGATGGGTTGCGGCGATGTACAACAACAGTGGCTCTTTCTCTTTTGGTGCGACCAGCACTGGTGGCGTGGAAAGCACTTTTTTCAATTGTGCAAACGCTGCGTCTGCTTCTTCTGTCCACTCGAATTTATCGTCTGACTTCTTCATAAGTGTATAAAAAGGAAGCGCCTTCTCCCCTAGTTGAGCAACGAAGCGACTTAGCGCCGCGACACGTCCTGCCAACTTCTGTACGTCGTGGAGTTTCGTGGGTTACCCCATTGTTAGAATTGCTTGAATCTTCTCTGGATTTGCCTCTATTCCTCGTGCTGATACCAAGAACCCCAAAAGTTGCCCTGCTGACACTCCGAAGGAACACTTTGTCGGGTTCAGCTTAAGCTTGTATTTATTCAGGTTGTCGAAGGTTTCCGCCAAGTCGCCGATTAAGGATTTCTCTTCTCTTGTTGTGATGACTACATCATCAATGTAGACTTGGATATTGCGTCCTATTTGGCTTCCGAGGCAGTTTTGCATCATCCGCTGATAAGTTGCTCCTGCATTTTTTAGGCCGAAAGGCATTACCTGGTAGCAAAATACACCGTATGGTGTGATGAAGGCCGTTTTTTCTTCGTCCTCTTTCTTCAATTTGATCTGATTGTAACCAGAATATGCATCCAAAAATGAAAGCCTTGCACATCCCGCTGTGGAATCGATTATCTGATCGATGCGGGGTAGAGGGAAGGGATCCTTTGGACAGTGCTTATTGAGAGATGTATAGTCGACACACACTCTTTGCACGTCTGTATTCTTCTTGGGTACTATGACTGGGTTTGATACCCAACTCAAAGTTTTGATTTCTCTGATAAATCCGGCATTTTCTAGCCTGTGCAATTCTGACGTTATCGCCTTCCTTTTAGGTTCATCAAATCGCCTCAATGGTTGCTTGACTGGTTTTGCCTTGGGATCTACATTTAGTGCGTGCTCGACGAGTTCCCTGGGAACCCCTGGCATGTCCGATGGACACCAGGCGAAGATTTCCCAGCGCTCACGGAGGAACTCGACGAGTGCGCCTTCCTATGCGGGATCCAAGTTCACCGCAATTGATGTTGTCTTATTTGGATCCGTAGGGTGGACCTGAATTTTCTTCGAGTCCTGCGTTGTGTCGAAAGCCTTATCTGGTAGGGATCGTCCAACGTCGGGTAGCACATTATGATCCGTTTCTCCTTTCAACCTCTCATATTCTGCTGTCATGCCGAAAGTTTGCGCCATCCTGTTGAATTCTCTGTCGCATGTGTTGGCTACTTCAAAGCTCCCTTGTACCGTAATTGTTCCTTTGGGCCCTGGAATTTTTAATGTGAGATACGCGTAGTGTGGTACTGCCATGAATTTTGCAAATGCTGGGCGCCCCAGGATTGCATGATATTGTGATGGCCAGTCCATGACTTCGAACTCCAGCTTCTCTCTTCTATAATTTTCGCTGCTGCCAAAGCAGACATCGAGTTCTATCCTTCCCAAAGGGTAGTTTGCTGCTCCTGGTACTATTCCGTGGAAAGAGCAATCTGTTGGCTTCAGACTCGCCAGTGAGATGCACATTGCCTTTAGTGTTCTAGCATATATTAAGTTTATGCCGCTCCCTGCATCCATGAACACTCTTCCGATGTCGTACCCTCCTATTTGCGCTTTTAGAACCATAGGCGAGTGTCCCAGCCTGGGAACTTTCTTTGGGTGGTCTTCTCTACTGAACTTGACTGGTTGCTCTGACCACCGTAGGTACTCTGTGGTAGCTGGTGGCGATGATATTGCTAGGTTTACTTGCCTAGATATGCTCTTTCGCTCTTTCTTTGACTTGGGCACCGGTTGAATCATGGCTGATATGTATACTTTTGACTCTAGGTGCTTTGCTAGTCTTTGCATTTGATATCCTTGACTTCTACGTCTTTCTCCTTGCCTTCCTTCTTGGCTTGAGCCCATGGTGCCTTGCAACCTTAGGAATGTTCTGCAATCTTTCATCTGGTGATTTGAGACCCTTTTCCCGTCGAGATACGCGTAGTGGATTCGACAAGGTCCGTATAGCATATCCTCGGCCGAAGGACCAGAGTATCTTGATTTCTCTTCTCCTTTTGCCTGAAATCTCCTACTTTCATACCCTTCCTCTTCTTCTAGTGTATAACCCGCGGCTACCTGATTTCGCCTTCCTTGGTTACCCCCGCTGCGGTGTCGTCTCCTCTGTCGACTTATTCTGTCGACTTCTGGCGAACGTCCTCTTTTATTGTTATACGCGTCCTCTCCATCAGCGAATTTGTTGGCTTGTTCCATTAGCTCAGCTACCATTGTAGGTCTTGTTCTTCCTATTTCTTCCACCAGATCTGAGCGACGAAGCCCTTCCGAAAAGGCGTCTATTGCTCGTTCGTCAGAGACGTCCTCTGCTGAGTTTTTCATTGTACTCCAGCGTTGTATATAAGAATGTAGCGTTTCGCCTTTCTTCTGCACACATGCTTTAACTTCTTCTAGTGATGCTGGGCGTTTGTAGGTGGAACGAAAATTTCTTGTGAATTGACTTTCGAGTTCCCCCCAGCTTCCAATGGATTCGTCGGGTAGGGTGTTCAACCAGGACCGGGCGGCGCCGGTGAGGTGCAGCTGCAAACTTTGCATTGCAGTCGCCTTTGTTCCCCCTAGTATCTGCACTGCCTGTAGATAATCTGATAACCATAAGGTGGGTTCCTGTGACCCGTCGTATTTATTCTGGTCGTGTGGTAGTTTAAATCCTTTGGGTACCCGCGTTTTGCGAACCCTGCGGGTAAAGCATAACGCACCCATATCTTTATCGTCGTCTTCATAATTCTCTTCCCTCCAAGCATGTCGCGATTTATTTACTCGAGCTTGTGCTATTATACTTCTTGCATCTTCTTTCTTTTTCTGCTGCTTTTCCTCTTCTGATGACTCGCCGTAGTCGTAGTCTGCACGATTGTATCTGAACTTCTCCTTGTGACTTGTCGACTTTATCTCTGGGCCTTGTTCCCTGATCTTACCTTCTACTATTCCGAGGCTTCGTATCGCGACTCGGTGCATATCTTCTCGCGGGTCTCCATGCTTCGGTCTTGTGGCTAGTAAATATGCTTGTGCTGCTGCCAATGCCGCCTCTGGCGTTTTTTGTATCAGGTCATCTTCCTCCTCTTCTAGCTGCGGGGTGGGGCTCCTCGAGTACCCTTCTTCTCTGCCGCGTGCTGTCGCCCCCCTGTTATGTTTTGGATCTCCGCGCCTCTCTCTGCTATATTCTGAATCTTCACTATAGTCTTCCCAGTATTCCTCCCTTGATATACTGTTGTTGTCTTGAAACATCATGTCTCTTTTCTCCCTTAGTTTCTTCTTGTGTTGGTATAATGCATACTGATATCCCATTAGAACTTCTCTTCTCGATCCTTTGGGTACTTCTGTACCATGATTAATGGCTGATTTGATCATTCTCCATTCACCAGCCGAGACATGGATTTTCTCTTTTTCCTTTTTGTTGTGAACTTTCACTTTGTCGACTTGCCTGTCGACCTTTTTACTTCCTTCGCTGTTGTCTCCTTCTTCTGCTTCAGTGATGATGACGCATAGCTAATGTACCTTGGAGACGCCGCTGCTTCCTACGGCGAAATCCTTTGCGTTGCTGTGCGTCTGACACGCTTTTTCTTCTGAGTCGAAATTTTCCTGAATTTCGTCGCCTTCTGCGATTGATGCTTTTTCTAAGCTGACCGGCGAGTTTACCTCACTGGAAGAGCCTTCTGATGACTCCAATGTTTCCTCTGTTTCAGGCTTGCCTGCCGACGGATCTGGTTTCGTCGAATCCGAAAGGCGGGATGAACCCGATGGCCCGATGAGGATGCTCAAACTTCCAATTGTCAACTCCATCTCTTGATTTTCGTCGAGTTTTGATCTGCTGTTGGCTAGAAGCGAAAAAGCCGTCGAATTTATGATTTCAACGCCCAGAGTCCCCACGGTCGGCGCCAATTGATGAGGGGTTAACTCGACAAATGTCCTAGATGAAGGACTTAGGATCGGGGAGATAGGGCGTCGAATGAACTCGAAGGTAAAGTTAGTCGAAATAGGTGTGTAACGAAAGTAAACTTGGGTATTCAACCTGGCTTGCTTTCAATCTGCCCTACACCGTCCCCTCCTGGCCCCTATATATGGGTGGCCAGGTCTCGAGGATCGGGTAGGGTCCGATACAGATTACAAATATCGACATATGGTAATAACTCGTATTCGACTATCATTACAATTGGGCCTAGCACAACGGGCCTCAGGGGTACTCAACTAACGGGCTCTATTAGCTATACCCTTGTCAATGATCAAAGGAAATGTTTTCCAATCTAGACAAGTTGTCAGCCACAGGATTTTCAGCACCTTTCCTATCTACGATATGCAAATCAAACTCTTGTAAAAGCAACACCCATCTAATAAGCCTAGGCTTAGCATCCTTCTTAGTCATAAGATATCTAATAGCTGCGTGATCAGTATGAATAGTAACTTTAGAATCAACAATGTAAGATCTAAACTTATCACATGCAAAAACAACAGCAAGAAGCTCTTTCTCAGTAGTAGCATAATTCTTTTGAGCAGCATCAAGAGTCTTACTAGCATAATGAATAACATTTAACTTATTATCAACGCGCTGTCCAAGAACAGCACCAACAGCAAAATCACTAGCATCACACATAATTTCAAAAGGTAAATTCCAATCAGGTGGTTGAACAATAGGAGCAGTAGTTAAAGCCTTCTTAAGAGTTTCAAAAGCTTCCTTACAATCATCATCAAAGACAAATGGTACATCTTTTTGAAGAAGATTAGTAAGAGGCTTTGAAATCTTAGAGAAATCTTTAATAAACCTCCTATAGAAACCAGCATGACCAAGAATAATACGAATACCTTTAACATCTCTGGGACAGGGCATTTTCTCAATTGCCTCCACTTTCGCTCTGTCAACTTCAATACCTCTTTCAGAAATTTTATGTCCAAGGACAATTCCTTCATTTACCATAAAGTGGCATTTCTCCCAATTAAGAACAAGGTTAGTTTCTTCGCACCTCTGCAAAACTTTATCAAGGTTGTGCAAACAATTATCAAAAGAAGTTCCATAGACGGAGAAATCGTCTATGAAGACCTCCACAATTTCTTCACAAAAGCCATGAAAAATAGCAGACATGCATCTTTGAAAAGTAGCAGGAGCATTGCATAAACCAAACGGCATACGTCTATAAGCATAAGTTCCATAAGGACAAGTAAAAGTGGTTTTCTCTTGATCATCCTTCTTAACAGCAATTTGAGAAAAACCAGAATAACCATCAAGGAAACAAAAATGAGTCTTCTTAGACAACCTTTCTAACATCTGATCTATAAACGGTAAAGGGTAATGATCTTTCTTAGTAACTTTGTTTACCTTCCTATAATCAATGCACATTCTATAACCAACTACTACCCTTTGAGGAATAAGCTCGTTATTCTCATTGGGCACAACAGTCATACCTCCTTTCTTAGGAACACAATGAACAGGACTAACCCATCTACTATCAGCAATAGGATAAATAATACCAGCATCAAGGAGCTTTAATACCTCATTTCTTACCACATCCTTCATCTTGGGAATTAGGCGGCGTTGATGCTCCACGACTGGCTTCGCGTCTTTCTCTATATTAATGGCATGCTGACATAAAGTGGGAGAAATCCCTTTTAAATCATCAAGAGTATATCCCATAGCTCCTCGGTGTTTCCTCAATATCTCCAATAATCTTTCTTCTTCCTTTCCTGAAAGTTTAGAGCTAATAATAACAGGATATATTTTCTTATCATCTATATAAGCATATTTAAGATTATCAGGCAAAGGCTTTAATTCAAACACAGGATCTTCTTTAGGTGGCAAAGTGGTACCAAGATCCTCCACAGGTAGATTATGCTTGATTAATGGTGGTTGACGAAGAAGAATATCGTCAATCTCTTCTCTTTCCTTACTGAAAACATCACTTTCGTGATCTTCCATGAATTACTGCAAGGCATTATTAGGAGCAAGAGCAATAGAAGCAAGCTGTTCTACTCGAAAATTTTCATTAGGCGTGTCATTTTCAAAAGAAGTCTTAGCAAACTTGAAAAAATTAAACTCATAAGACTCTCCATTAAACTTAGTAAAGATTTTCTCCTTCTTACAATCTATCACGGCGCCACAGGTGTTCAAAAACGGTCTACCAAAAATAATAGGACAAGTTTTACTAGCCTCCTTACCAAGTACTAGAAAATCAGTAGGGTATTTAGTCTTACCGCAAAGAACTTCCACATCTCGAACAATACCAAGAGGCCAAACAGTCTCTCTGTTAGCAAGCTAAATAACCACATCAATATCTTCAAGTTCACAAGCGCCAATCTCGTGCATGATTTCTTTGTAAAGCTCTAAGGGAATAGCACTTGCACTAGCACCAATATCACATAAACCATAATAGCAATGATCTCCAATCCTGACAGAAATAACACGAACACTTGTTTTCCTATGCTTTTTAGGATGTGAGAGAATGTTAGAAGCATCTT
Organism: Dactylis glomerata; assembly: GCA_007115705.1. Lineage (NCBI taxonomy): Eukaryota > Viridiplantae > Streptophyta > Magnoliopsida > Poales > Poaceae > Dactylis > Dactylis glomerata. Next base: position 2,171,340 of record QXEO01001356.1, read on the forward strand.
CACAAAAAAGAATATATTCATCCCCTACATCTTTAGTAACAAGATCCTTTAATATAGCTACAGGAGACTTAATAGTAATTTGCTCATCAGGTTCTGCAGCTTTCTTAGTACTTTTATTAGATACACTTACCAAAGTAGAATACTTCTTTACCTTAGCAGGGAAAGATGTCTTCTCAAAATAAGGTTCAGGCACAATGCTATCAACAGTACAAACTTCAGTAGCTGCAGCAGGTATATGACTAATAGAGTCTTTATAAGGCGCATGATATTTGTTCCACTCTTTCTTTGGAACATCAAGATAAGAGGCAAAGGCCTTAAGACAATTAGCAAGTATTTGTGAATCAAGACCATAAGCAGTGCTGACACTATGGAAGTCATCGGTTCTCATAAAAGATTTAATGCATTCATAATCATAGTTTATACCTGACTTCCTACCTTTGTCGTTTTCCCAACCTTCAGCATTCTCTTGTATACGGTCAAGAAGTTTCCACTTAGCATCTTCTTTCATATGAGTAAATGATCCAAAGCAAGAAGCATCCAAATAATCCTTATCAGGAAGAGTAAGCCGCGCATAAAAATTATCAATAACAATATTATTGGGGAGCTCATGAATGGGGCATTTGAGCATTAGTAACTTCAATCTCCCCCACGCTTGGGCAATACTCTCTCCATCATGAGGCCAAAAATTATATATCCGGTTACGATCTTTATGAATTTCACTTGGAGGATAAAACTTGGAATAAAAAAGAGGTACAATATCCTCCCATGCCATAGATGGACCATCTTGGAGTAGTCGATACCACTCTTCAGCTCTGCCTTTCAATGATAAAGAGAATAATTTCTTCTTGACCTGGCTTGGTGAAATACCTGCACATCTGAACAACTTGCATAATTCATGTATAAATAATAAGTGATCACCCGGATGGACAGTTCCATCACCTGAATAGCTGTTATCCATAATACGCCCAACAATTTTCATAGGTATTTTAAAAGGATCAAGTTCAGCAGGCGGTGGTGGTGGTGGTTCATCCACATGTGCAGCAGTAGTAGTAGATGTGTTTCCAAATAGGAAACCAAATAGAGAGTTCTCCATAGCAAAGCAAAAGAAAAAAGAAAAACAATACTCACAGCGACGGTTACTTTTACCAATTCCACTCTTCAATAGCGCTACACTCCCCGGCAACGGCGCCAGAAAATAGTCTTGATGACCCACAAGTATAGGGGGTGTATCGTAGTACTTTCGATAAATAAGAGTGTCGAACCCAACGAGGAGCAGAAGGTGTTGATGAGCGATTTTGATCAAGGAATCACTGTAAATACTAGCAAACAGGTTTTTAGGGGTATTTGGTAATACGAGTAAATAAAGTGCGAGTAAATAAAAGACAGTAGTAACAATTGCAGCAAGTGGCCCAATCATTTCTTCAGCAAAGGACAAGCCGGTTGTGTACTTAAAATAACCAAACGTTCTCGAGGACACACGGGAGTTTCTGTCAAGAGCTTTCGCTTCATAAAGCCAATAGTCTTTATTGGTTTGATAGGTGTTATGGGGGTGAACCTGTGCAAGCATCCGCAAATACAAGAAAGTAATTAAGATAAATCTAACCACAGCCTTAAACTCTAAGATCCTACGCTCCCTGGTGCAATGGTTTTCCAACGGAGGTTTAGGTTTCTGTCACTCCAGCAACCCCACAATCGGTAGCCAAATACACAATGCATCTCACTAGGCCCATAAATGGTGAAGTATCATGTAGTCGACGTTCACATGACACCACTAGTGAAATAGCACCACAACAATATCAAACCATTAAATATTTCTCAACAATAATTCACTACTAACATCTTGACTTCTCCCATGTCCTCAAGAACTAAACGAACTACTCACAAGACATCATATGGATCATGCTCAGAGGTGAAATAATGGTAAATAACAATCTGAACATAAACCTTAATTCAATGGTTCCACTCAATAGCATCAACTACAAGAGTAATCAACACCGGGAAATTTTCCCCTATGAATATAACAAGATCCAACTCAAGATGTTACAGCGGGATGGCGTGGTGATGGTGGAGATGAAGGTGCTAGTGATGGGGATGATGATGATGATCCCGATGAAGTCCGGTGCGATGGTGATGACGATGGCGACGATCTCCCCTCTCCGGGAAGGAATTTCCCCGGTAGATTTCTGCCTGTCGGAGAGCTTTTCTCTCTCTGGTATTTTCCGCCCCGCAGAGGCGGCGGTGTCTAACTCTGAGCCTCTCCTTTGACTTAGGTTTTCGGGAACGATGAAGTACGCGCAGGGGCGAGACCAGAGGTGGGCCAGGGCGGCCTCACACAGGGCTGGCGCGGCCAGGGGGCAGGCCGCGCCACCCTGGCGTGAGGGCCCCTCCTGGTTCCTCTCGACTCCTCCTTCTGGCTTCCTGAGTCTTCTGGGAAAATATAATTTCCTGGTATTTTTCTGGAATTTTCCTGATCTTCAAAATATGGTCCCTTGATGGTCCTTTTTCCAGCAGAATCCTGACTCCGGCAGCAACTCCTCCAAAGATCATCAAACATGTGAAAACAAAGGAAATAACATAAGTATCAACTCTAAATATGAAATATATCAATGAATAACAGTAAATTATGATACAAAATAGTGATGCAAAATGGACGTATCAAGGTTCTTGAGCACCCCGGGGCCGGGTGGGTCGGTGTTGGGCTCCACGGCGAGCGGGCGGGGATGGCGTCTAGGCTAGCGGCGCGGCCGGGCAAACAAGATTAGATGGATGAGGCATGCGACAGTGCTCTCCCGTCCCGCAGGGAATCTGTCGACCCCTCGGCCCCCCACCCTGCTGCAAGGACTCCTCCTTCTTGGACGAGAACTAAATCGGCACCCTCCGAGTTCTTCTGCTCCCCTTCTTGCCTTGAGGTGTTGGGGATAACTCAAGTACCGACGTCCTGCAAAGTTGGAGTAGATAAGGAAGCCGGGCATCTAGATTATGAGCTCCGCCTAGGGCTGCACAGTCGGAGGAGTCGGAATCCGCCGATCTGTACACCGAACAGGGTTTGGCGCCGAAGGCTTCACCCGGCTAGCACCTCTGCACCATGGAACGATGGAAAACGATGCGGAGCTACATCTTAAGGTACACTGCTCTTGATTTCTCTCTGTGCTGCTTTGTGAAACAAAGAAGCGTTGTGAATTTGGTGGTGAAGCGAGGTTCGATAGTGATGCAGCTCTCGCTCACTTCCGCAGCAATTTTTTGGCGGCACACTCTAGCTCTGCGAATATGCATCCAAGTTGTCTACCATGTGGCGAGGATCAAGAGGAAATGGGTGAGGAGCAGATGAGATAGACCTAGGATTGGAGACTTGTGGTTGAAAAAAAGAATGATGTACAGGCTCGCTTGTTGAAAGATATCTCACGTATTAGAGCTCTATTAGTACCACACACCATATAAGTGCATCTTGTTATCGTGATTGACTAGATGATGATAATAGCAGCCCGCACTAAAACGTTATTTAAGGTGTATTCTGCTCATTTTATCAGTTAAAAAATAGTAAAATGAGTAAAAAAATCCCCTGGCAAAGAATTTTCCTGATATGTGCATCGCGCTATGATATATATGATGTTGGACATTGAGCAGACTTTTTTTTAAACGTGGTCAAGCCGGTTCCGACAGCAGATGGTCATAAAAGAGCAGCAGGGCGTGTGAACCCGGTCTGTATATGGATTCTATATGGATTCACAGGGGACGCATGAGAGGAGCAGAGCCGCCGCCGATTTGCCCGCGTCCATGATTGCCGTGCACAAAATCAATCAGGTACTTCACACTGACTCGCCCAATGAATTGTCTGTGTTCATCCTCTCTATAGTGATGTTATAAATATGACAATTGTTCTGATTGCAAGTAGGCAATGGGCAAGTAATTATTCCTTTGCTCCTTTTTTTGTTGTGTAAGTTTAGGTGAAGTTTTCACCTAATATCAGTGTCATACTCTGCCAAGTAGTTAACTTGAGGCTAGCATGTTAGTTTAGTTTCTGGGTACGCGAGTTAGATTGTCCTTTGGTTAGTTGCCAAGACATCCCTTAAATTAGTCTAGCTTTAAATTTTCTGTAATACCATGCTCTATGATGAACTGGTGAGAGGTGCTTCTGCAATTTTTGGTCACTTTCTAACTACAATGGCAGTCATTCCTTTATTTATCGTTTTAGTTTGCTCAAGTGGCGACCTGTTTGCTGAAGTGGTTCTTGTTCTCTTGTACCTCAGAATAAAAGGTTTCTCTTTTGACAGGTCTACCCAAAGAACTGCCATATGTATTGATGCATCGCTAGGATGTAAACAAAACTCAGTTGGGAAAATGAAGATTGATTCACGTCTGAATGAGATACTACGAGCTTATGACAAATATATAGAAAATGCAGATATGTGTACTTTTTGTTGCATCTGATCAAGAGTGTTCCAAGTTTTTTCTTTCATACGGAAATTATCAGTCTTGACGTTTTCAGTGCCACCTTAATTAGCCACTAATTTGGCTTTCTTCTATTTGTTGTCTGAGGCATGCAACTATTTTTTTTCACAAGTCATACATTTTAATGACCACATTCAGCATGCTAAATCGTCCCTCTAAATCATGATGTTTTTCTGTATTGAGTTGTCCTTAGCTAAATCTTCCCTCTAAACCATGATGTTTTTATGTATTGAGTTGTCCTAATTAATTTAATTAATGATAACATTGCTCTTATATAAATCTTCAATCTCGTAATAAATATAAATAATTTAAACATCCGTAGCAATGTACGGACATTCAACTAGTATTAGATAGTTTCTCAACATAAATTTCCACGGAGAAGTTGATCCAAATGTGTCAATCAAAATACAAAAGGGCCGGCGGGAAGTGATCGCGAAGCCATAGGTACGTACTGCGTGTATGGATCTCCGATATTGGCGCGAGTAGTTTCTGTTGTCACGTGCTTAATTTGGACACACAAGCACGAGCTGGCCGATATTGTGACGTGTACGAAACTTATAGGCGAGTCCGGGCGTGCTTCGAATTCGTACGTCGGTACGTGCATAGGTCGGCCTGGCCCGGCCTTTCCTCAACAAGTACGTGCACCTGCACCGTACCATTGATCCCCGGCCGGCGTAAGCAATCCACCGACCGATCGACCGCCGGCGCCGCTTCATGTGCAGGAAATGAGCCGGTGCTTCAGAAACTCACGCTTCATCCTCTCCCAGCTCCTCCTCCACTCTTACGAGCCTCCGAACCCGCCGGTTACCACCGCCACCGCCACATCTACACCGCCCATTGGCGATCGCGGTCGTTAGAAGCCGTGAACTCCACCGGAAGGCTCTTCTTCCAACACACGACGTCCTACCATCGTTTGTTTGTGTGCAGTCCGCCTCTACCGGTATCTCCTTTGCGTAACCCACCGCCGGTCCACCGGTGGTACTGCAATCCACCGAACGCCACCTTCCGCGATCTGGAAAAAGGAGATTGTGCCCTACACTAATCGTGTTCACCGTGTCATCCCGCTGCGGCCGGATGACTGTCAACTAGTCATAGATAATATCAAGAAGAAGCACGGCGACAACATCATTGACCCATCTCACCCTATCACTGTTCGCATTCGTCTCATCGTCAATGATATCATTTGGGGCATCCATATATCGTCCTCCTTACAAAGAGCCCTTGTGACAACGATGACGACTCCTCTTTGAAGGACCCGGGCCGAGCTCCGAATGTGAGTCGGAACATGGAGGAAAAGACGGCGGAATCACAACCATATACGACACATCTCAAAGAGCTCCCCTGGGAGGTGTTCATTGTTAGAAATAAGTGTGTTGAAGCGTACAACAAGTGGGGTGGCAAGATTGTGATCTCCACTGGAATGCTTGACTCTTTCGACACCGATGCCGAGATCGCAACTATTCTTGCGCACGAGGTAGCTTTTTCTTTCTTACTGGATGTTTGCGTTTTATATTTGGGTCAGAAGTTGTTCACGTGTTGTGTTCTTTTCTAGATCGGACATATCGTCGCAAGGCATGCTTTAGAGGTCATTGCCATGGTGGAGTTCTTTTTTCCGGTCCTCGTAAAGCTACTGCCTTTCTCACGAAGGTAATACTAGTCCACTTCTGTTGTGTCACTTTTGACATTAGTTACATTCTGAATGAAAATTGAACTAGCTTGCTGGTTAATTAGCCAAATTAATCACATATAGTGTTTGCTTCCGTGGTGTTGTTTTTTTTGTGGTGAAAAATATCGTTGTATTCGATATGTAATGCTAGATGAAATACGTTTACATAGAATATGATAACTTAAGTGTCATCTTATTTTGAAGACTGCAGATATGTCCTAAGAGTCTTGCTTTTGAACTGGAGAAGGTATATATATCACCCAGTGCATGTGTTTCACTCCTAAATTTTAGGAACGAGATAGAAGCGGATTACATTGGGATCATGCTACTTGCTGCCGCCGGTTTTGATCCATGCGTAGCCCCTGTGCCCTGTGGTCTACCGGAAGCTAGGGGACATCCTTGGAGACTCGGCATGGAACGATTACTTCGGCTCTCACCTTTCGTGGAAGACAAGAATACGACTTTTATCACAAGGCAAGATCATGAATGAGGCATTGAAACTGTACCACAAACAAGTTTGCGCCAGGGAAGTCACTGACTGACAGTGGCAAGTTCTTGTGTAGATTCTTATTTCACGGTAACTTCCAAGGAATTTTGAAAATACGTACCCTTTCTTGTGCTTGGTTGGATGCATGATATTGTTGCGGCTACAATGAAATGACAAGTACTTACGTGATGCACCAATTAGCACCTGGTGTCAATCACTATGGGCGCGATTGGTTGCTCGCACGGTGGTAGGTAGACTCGTATGAGTGGAGAAAATTTCATTTTTCGTGGACTGCCAAACAAAAGGGGTCTCACAAAAACTGCTCGCACGTGCGTTAAAGCACCTCTGGGGAAGGCCCCATGGAAACCTAGAAATCGAGTGTTTCTCCAGAGCTAGGACGGGTGCACAACACGAAGTAGAAAGATGTTCTTGTTTTCAGTGTCAGGTTGTATGCTCACATGGCATGTAGGAAGCCACCACAACCAAACAACTTGGCAATACATTTTTTTGCATCATTTCTACCGGGCAAATACCTCTGGCGCCTGGCCCTGGTGATACGTGAAAGCTGACTCTAGGGCTGCTAGATACCAATCACGCCCTATGTGATGTGGGAAGGTGGAATTCGATGAAGCAGGAGAAGACAATTTTTACTGGTTCATACATGAGCAAGTAGGTAGCTAACTTGTGACGGACTTGGTTTTCACCGAACTCAAGACCTTGGTTGTAGTGTAGAGGCAATCATCGTTTCGGTGTGATTTGAAAATGTTTCTGGTATGATAAAATGTTCAAAAAGTTAAATATTACTCCCTCCGATCGGAAATAAGTGTCGGTGATTTCGTACTAACTTAGTACAAAGTTTGTACTAGGTCACCGACAGTTATTTCCGATCGGAGGGAATAGGGTTTTCCAGATTATTTTATTTTTAGAATTTTCAAAAAAATGATTTCTTTCAATTTTTATTTTTTTGAATTTTCAAATTTTACCCGTAGCGCACGGGCCATGTTACCCGCAACGCATGGGATGGTGCGCTACGAGTAAGTAAATTACCCATAGCGCATGGGCCCATGCGCTACGGGCAACTAATTACCAGCAGCGTGCTACCCGCAGCGTACGGGCCATACGCTACGGGTAACCAAGATGGCGGCTTCAAGATGGCAAAGGACATATTCGTCAAGGTAAAGTTTGTTGAGATATGTGTCGAATATGTGTACGTATAGTGCTACCGTTGGACTTGTAATTATGTGGTAGGTTAGGTGTTAGAGTTGAACTCTATAACCGGGGCCTATTATATAAAGACACCACGCGGTAGCCAAACAGACTAGACGCAAGCTAGGTTAGACATAAGATCAGTTTTTGGGGACGGTCCGGCGCCCGTGGTAGGGGCTGCCGGACTGGTGATACGTCCAAAACGTATCTACTTTCCCGAACACTTTTGCTATTGTTTTTCCTCAAATTTATGTGTTTTGAATACAAGTAACATGGACTAACACTGTTTTCAGCAGAATTGCTCTGGTGTCTTGTTTTTGTGCAGAAATCCAACTTTCAGGAAAAATCCTGGAAAATATTGCAAAAATCCTATTTTGCCAGAAGACCCACGGAGCCAGAAGGAGAGACAAAAGGAGGCAGTGGCCTGGGCTCACCACCAGGGGGCGCGGCCCAGGCCTAGCCACGCCCACCTGTGGTGAGGCCACCTCGGCCATCGCCTCGACCCCTCCTTCCGCCTACATATACCCTCTGACCTGAAAGGAGTGGGGGTTCGGCGTTTTTCCCAGATAGATTTCCGCTGCGCCGCCGCCATCAAAAACCGCGATTCGGAACCAGAAACTCCGTTCTGGCACCCTGTTGGGACGGGGATTTGGAGGAGATCTTCATCACCATCATCATCGACGTCTCGCCATCAACCATCCATGACTCCCCCATCCATGTGTGAGTAATTCCTGCTGTAGGCAAAGGGGATGGTAGGGATTGGATGAGATCATTCATGTAATTTGCTATGAGATTGTTAGGGCATAGTCCCTAGTATCTACTGTTAGTGCTTCTGACATTATTGCAACTTGTTGTGCTTAATGCTTGTCACTTTGGGCCCGAGTGCCATGATCTCAGATCTGAACTTGTTATTGTTTTATGATGATACTTGTTATTTATGATCTTACCTGCAAGCTGTTTACACATATTGTTGTCCAGAACCTGAGGCCCCAAAGTGATAGAAATTGGGATAACCGGAGGGGATGGCTATGATGTGAGGATCACATATGTTCACCGAGTGTTAATGCTTTGCTCCGGTTCTTTATTAAAAGGAGTACCTTAATTACCAGTAGTTTCCCTTGAGGCCCTGCTGCAACAGGCTGGTAGGACAAAAGATGTCGTGCAAGTTTATCATTGCGAGCACGTACGACTATATACAGAACACATGCCTATGATTATTTAGTACTAGGATGCTTTATCATTATTTATCTGCAATGCCCATGTCTCACCGATTTCATGAAATATCTTATCCATGCAACGCCCGTACATTCATCCCTATACCTACAGTCTTTTATCCTACTGTTTACTATTGCTACTATTACCACTTTTAATTTTCTATTGCTGTTACTGTTTTACTACTATCACCACTATAAAACTGTTGCTGCTGATAAACCTCTGCGAGCAAGTCTGTTTCCACGTGCAGCTGAATTGACAACTCATCTGTTAAGGCTTATAAATATTCTTTGGCTCCCATTGTGTCGAATCAATAAATTTGGGTTTTACTTCCCTCAAAGACTGTTGCGATCCCCTATACTTGTGGTCATCAAGACCATTTTCTGGTGCCGTTGCCGGGAAGCATAGCTTTATTTGTAAGTTCACTTGGAATTCATATTGTTCGCTGCAATCCATTCATCATCGGTAAACCTCGTGATAGAAAAGTTCCTATATTGCCATCCACTACAAGAAGAGGTACGACTCTGAATATCTCTGTTGCTCTTGATTCACCATCTGTTATGAGTAAGTTGCTTACACCACCACATGCACACGCTACTGCTACTTCTTCTGCTGAGTTTGAAAATGCCACTGATAATTTAGATGATGCTTCTACTGTGCTTGATGAGGGTGGTTCACTAGGTTCCTTTTTAGATGCTACAATTGCTAGAGCTAAGATGGGAAACACCACTGTTACACCTGTTAGTTCACCTGAGTCTAGGGAATGCCCTAGTGATGATCTTGATGACACTTATATTGAGCTTGACGATGATTTTATTGCCGAAGCTCATGCCACTCGTGATGCTAATGATGTTAAGAAACTTCTAGCAAGACGTGTTGTTAGATATAACTTATCTCCTGATGCTAAGTTTGCCGCTTCTCCCATAAATATTAGAGATAAGGATTATGATTTCTCTTTAGATTTATCTTTCATATCTATTGTTGAGAAATACCCTTTTTGTGGTACTGAAGGTGAAAGTGCTATGGCCTTTATGAATGAGCTTTCTACTTTGAGTAATTTGTTTTCTGATGATATTAAGCTGCACACTTACTTTGTTGCTAAGATTTTCCCCTTTTTATTGAAAGGTGCAGCTAAGACTTGGTTTAATAATTTGTCTCCTGGATCTCTTAATAGTCCTATTGCTTTGGTTAATGCTTTCTTTTAGAAATATTTTCCTGCTAGTGCTCAACATGCTGCTGTGCAGAAAATCTTTGACTTTGAACAGGGAAAATGAGAGATATTGCCTGAATCATGGGCAAGATTTTGCTCTTTAATTAGAGCATTGCCTAAGGAGCCATTGCCTAAAAATGAACTCCTTGATATATTTTATAATGGACTAACTGATGAATCTAAGACATATCTGGATAGTTGTGCTGGTTGTGTTTTCAGAGAAAGAACTCCGGCTGAAGCTGAAGAACTAATGGTTAAAATAAGTCAGAATCATGATGATTGGACTATGGCTGAGTCAACACCAACACCAGCGCCAACTCCAGAGCCAACACCGAAGAAGAGAGGAATGATTGAATTAAATGATGAGGTTATGAGGGAAGCCAAGAAATCTCTTAAGGAGAAAGGGATTAAATCCGAAGATGTGAAGAATTTACCTCCTATAGAAGAATTATGTAAGCCAATCCATCACTCATCTACTATTGAGGTACACTCTCTCCAACGCTTTGATGATAGAGATATTCCTTACTCTAAACCTCCTGATCAATGCTTAGATGAGTTAGATAATTTCATTGTTAAGCAAGATAATTTTAATAGAAGGGTGCAGAATCATTTGGTAGAAAATTCTAGAGCTATTAACAAGTTGCAGGATATTGTGGAGAGAACCTCCAATGATGTGAAGATACTTGTCAAATATTTTCAAATGGTTCAGACTCAAATTGATCAGCTTACCAAGGTGCAAAAAAGACTTGCTAGTTAATGCCACAAGAGAAAAACAAGCGTGTGAAATACGCACAAGAGGAGGTGCTACCACTCAAGACCCCTTATATCCTGAGGATCGATCAAGATTCTCAACGCACTTCAAGAGATGATATTCCTTCCAAGAAGAAGAAGAAGAAGCATAAAACAGTTGCAGAATCTTCTGAAGCAGGTAAAGATCCTAATAGTGTTTCTATTTCTGATGCTGAAACTGAACCAGGTAATGCTTTCGATAAAGAAGAAGTTGAAGAGGAACTAGAAAAGCTTGCCAAGGATGCAAAGTACACCAAAGAAGACTTCATTGCCAACAAGCATGGTAATGAGAGAGAACCTTTGGGTGCAGAAACCAATGCCTTTTCCTGGTAAGAAACATAAATCCAAGGAAGAAGAATACTACAACAGGTTTTGTGAATGGACGAGACCTTTATTTTTGCAAATTCCTTTGACTGATGCTATTAGAATGCCTCCTTATGCAAAGTATATGAAAGATATTGTTACTAACAAAAGGAAGATTCCTAATGAGGAAATTTCCACTCTACTTGCTAATTATTCTTTTGATGGTAAAGTTCCGGAGAAGCCTGGAGATCCAGGTATACCAACTATTCCTTGCTCCATTAAAAATAACTATGTTAGAACTGCTTTATGTGATTTGGGAGTTGGAGTTAGTGTCATGCCTTTTTCTCTTTATAAGAGACTTGATCTAGAAAAATTGGTATCAACTGATATATCTTTGCAAATGGCTGATAAGTCTACTACTATTCCTATTGGTATATGTGAAAATGTTCCTGTTCAAGTTGCTAACAGTTGTTTGATATTAACTGACTTTGTTGTGTTGGAAATGCCTGAAGATGATAATATGTCTATTATTCTTGGGAGACCTTTTCTAAACACTGCAGGTGCGGTTATTAATTGCAATCAATGAAAAGTAACTTTTAATGTCAATGACAAAGAGTACACGGTTTATTTTCCCAAGAAGATTGACAGAAAGAACGCTCTAAATTCAATCAAGAACGTTGAGACCATTCGAGTTGGTCAAATTATTTGTTCAGAGCAAAAACCCAAGGAAGAATATAAAATTGTCATGATTGGGACTATGCCTATCAAGGTCGAGGTAACATAAGCATATAGTGAAATGCAAATTTTTGCCTCATATAAAGTTAGTTTGGTAACAAGACTTGATCAACCTTGTTAACAAAGTGATTTTATATGAACAAAACTTCGTTTTCACCGCATTTACTTTACCTCACTCATATTTATTTTCACCATTTTTGTTCCCTTTGTTAGTTACATGATTAGAGTATCTTAGAGGTGCTGCATACTTGGTTTTGATTTGCTTGCAATCATTCCATCTTCGCTTTCCCGAGTTTTTAATCCTCGAAAATAAAGTTTCTCGAAAAATTCCAGAAAAAATCTTTTTAAATTTTTATGTCAAAAATGGGGCAGAGAGGCACCTGGGAGACCTCAGGGGGACCCACCACGCCACCTCACCACCAGGGGCGTGGCCCAAGCCTGGCTGCGCCCACCTATGGTGAGGGGGGGCCCCTGGCCTCTCACTTATCTCTTCCTCCCCAGCTCTTTCTCTCTCCCAAAAAATCACGACACACCAGCTCAAACTCGTGTTCTTGCTGCTCTCCATCTCGATTTTTCGATCTCCTTGCTCAGGCCATCATTGTTGCTGAAATTTGGAGCATTTGTTCTTCGGTATGTGACTCCTCCGATTGTCCAAGTAGAATATTGTTTAGTGGAGTATTTCTTGAGTATTTTAGATCTATAGGTGACAGGTGAAATGAGTTTGCATGCTTGCTCTATTGCTTAGAAATGTTATTTTGATGCATGTTAGTCCTCTAGTAACTCCCTATAGTAGTTCCCTACATGTGTTTGTCTCAAAATCACTTTTTATGAGGTTTGTTAAAAATTTCAGAAAAGGGAAATGGACAACTACACCTATGGAGAAGTCTTTGAAAGAGAAGCACCAAGGTCATCAAGGCCTTCAAGATCCACTGCTCAATATAGGATATCCTACAATGAAGATCTTATGTCACCAAACCTTGAGGGAGACAATGGAGATGCGCATCCATCCACCTTCCCTTGTGCTAACATTTTGAGTGATGCAGGGATTCTTGAGGATTTTTTACTCCTTATTAACAGGGTTGGATTGACTGCATACATGACAGATGAGAGTAATCAATATGCTATTCTCGCAAAGATTTTTGTTGAAAGCTTTAAATTCACTAACTCTCATTTCAAGCCTTCCATTGCATTTAAGATTTATGATAAGTCTATCACCATGTCTTTGGAGAAGTTTTGTGATATTTTAGGTATTCCCATGTTTGGAACGGCAAAGAAGATGCTACAGCAACCCACTGATTTGCTGGAGCTCTACCGAGGAGTGACTAACGATGATGACCGCACAGCACAGCGTGGCAAGATAACAAACATTCAACTCCTAGCTATTAGATTTTTTACTTACTATCTTGCCACTAGTATTCTTGGTAGAGGGAATGATGGCGCGGTGATGAATAGTGCCAGAGAACTTGTTGGCGTGTAATTAATGAAGTAAATGACCGGCCAGTTGGAAACCCCAAGAGCAAGGTGTGATGAATATAGCAGCAAGTTTTTCCCTCAGTAAGAAACCAAGGTTATCAATCCAGTAGGAGGATGAAATACGACTGAAGGTGATGCCCAGTAGCTGCGTGATGCTCTAACAAGGGCGTCGTTAACGATTACTTGTTAGCGCATCTTCAACCAGTAGCAACGTGGAACCTGCACATAGCACAACCAAATACTTTGTTCCCAACTTACGATGAGGTTGTCAATCTCACCGGTTTGCTTGAAACAAAGGGTATGAGCGTATCGAGTGGAAAACAATAGTAATATGCGAGTAAAGTAAACAGTGCGAGTAAAGTAAACAGGTGATAGCAATATAAAGGAAATAGGACCAGGGTCCACAGTTCACTAGTGGTGTCTCTCCATAAGATAAAATAACACATGCTGGGTAAACAAATTACAGTTGGGCAATTGATAGAATAAAGACAACGTGCATATGATGAGAGGATCACTATGAGATTTACTCTGGGCATTACAACAAGATACATAGACCGCCATCCGACTGCATCTATGACTAATAATCCACTTGTGGCGAATCAATCCGAGAACTCCACAAGTATTAAGTTGCGAACAACAGATAATTGCATTAAGCAAAGTGTGTAATGTAAACAAAGCATATGCCCTCGAGCATATGAATGTTGTTTTCCTCCTAGTAGCAACAGCACATCTACAACCTTAGAGGTTTCTGTCACTCCCCCAGATTAAATAGAGGCATGAACCTACTATCGAGCATAAATACCCCCTCTTGGAGTCACTAGCAACTACTCGGCCAAGATAGCTACTAACAACGGAGAGCATACAAGATCATAAACAACATAGAGATAACATAAGATAAAATTTAGTACTTCAACTCAATCATAACACCAATATTCATCGGATCCCAACAAACACAACATGTAGAATTACATAACGGTGATCTCGATCATGTAAGGTAGCTCACGAGATCTAAACATGAAGCACATGGTGGAGAAGACAACCATCTAGCTACTGCTATGGACCCATAGTCCAAGGTAGACTACTCACTCATCGCGCTGGAGGCATGCATGGCGATGAAGAAGACCTCCGGTGGCGATTCCCCTCTCCGGCAAGGTGCCGGGAAGAGCTTCTGGACCCTCCCGATCTTTGGGTCGATGACGGCGGCGGATCACGATGTGTTCTGGAAAAGTGATCGGGCCCTTAGGTTTTTCCCGTCAGGGGGTCTGTATAGGCGAAGGGGCATCGTCAGGAGTGGGCCGAGGCGCCGTCACACATAGGGGGCGCGGCCAGAGGCCAGACCGCGCCGCCCTGTTGTGTGGGGCCCTCGTGGCCCCACTCCATCTCCTCTTCGGTTCTCTGGAAGCTTCGGTGAATTTCTGGACGTTCGGCTTTTGTTTCGTCCAATTCCGAGAATATTTCCTGTGTAACTTTTCTGAAACACAAAAACAGCAGAAAACAGGGAACTGGCACTGTGGCGACTTGTTAATAGGTTAGTTCCGGAAAATGCATAAAAGTGCCACGAAGTGTAACGAAACACTAAGCAAATGGTGTAAAAACAAGCATGGAGCATCAAAAATTATAGATACGTTTGAGACGTATCAGCATCCCCAAGCTTAACTCCTGCTCGTCCTCGAGTAGGTAAGTGATAACAAAAGAAATAATTTTTGAGGTGACATGCACCTACACAATCTTGATCATCTATGTAAGCGTTGTGTGCTGGGATCAAAAGAACTTAAAACATGGGCATGAAAGATATAATCTTGATAGAAGAAACTTAGTAACCATGTTATAACATGAAAATGAACACAAACAAAAGATCATGAAAATGAAACAATGAAAGTCAAACGTGTGTTCAAATCATAAGGAAAAACATACAAATGGTTTTCAGCTTGTCCTTCATGGAGAGCAAAACATAAATGCATAGGACACCTTCAAGTTTAAGAGGGCGACTAGATACAAATAATTTAAGAACAAGTGAAACCAACAATATGAATCAATCAATGAAAACTTTGGGACAATGCACATTATACTCAGAATGACAACTATGCTCTCTTAATGGTGCATAAAGATAGAAGGTGGAGACTCAACATAAAAGTAAAAGAAAGGCCCTTCGCGGAGGGAAGCAGTGATTGCAAGTTTTATAAACCTTCAAAAATTATGGTACTTACCGGCTTTGAACTCTCATTGCCCCCTGATACGTCTCCAACGTATCCATAATTTTTGATGCTCCATGCTTATTTTTACACCATTTGCTTAGTGTTTCATTACACTTCGTGGCACTTTTATGCATTTTCTGGAACTAACCTATTAACAAGTCGCCACAGTGCCAGTTCCCTGTTTTCTGCTATTTTTGTGTTTCAGAAAAGTTACACAGGAAATATTCTCAGAATTGGACGAAACCAAAGCCAGTCGCCCAGAATTTCACCAAAGCTTCCAGAGAACCGAAGAGGACACAGAGTGGGGCCACGAGGGCCCCACACAACAGGGCGGCGCGGCCAGGGGCTGAGCCGCGCCCCCTATGTGTGAGATCGCCTCGGTCCACTCCTGACGATGCCCCTTCGCCTATAAAGACCCCCCGATGGGAAAAACTTAAATACCCGATCACTTTTGTAGAACACATTGCGATCCGTCGACGCCGTTGACCCAAAGATCGGGAGGGTCCAGAAGCTCTTCCCGGCACCCTGCCAAAGAGGGGAATCGCCACCGGAGGTCTTCTTCATCGCCATGCTTGCCTCCGAAGCGATGAGTGAGTAGTCTACCTTGGACTATGGGTCCATAGAAGTAGCTAGATGGTTGTCTTCTCCACCATGTGCTTCATGTTTAGATCTCATGAGCTGCCTTACATGATTGAGATCACCGTTATGTAATTCTACTTGTTTGGTTTGTTGGGATCCGATGAATATTGGTGTTATGCTTGAGTTGATGTACTGAAATTTATCTTATGTTATCTCTATGTTGTTTATGATCTTGCATGCTCTCCGTTGTTAGTAGCTATCTTGGCCGAGTAGTTGCTAGTGACTCCAAGAGGGGGTATTTATGCTCGATAGTGGGTTCATACCTCTATTTAATCTTGGGGAGTGACAGAAACCTCTAAGGTTGTAGATGTGCTGTTGCTACTAGGGGGAAAACAACATTCATATGCTCGAGGGCATATGCTTTGTTTACATTACACACTTTGCTTAATGCAATTATCTGTTGTTCACAACTTAATACTTGTGGAGTTCTCGGATTGATTCGCCACAAGTGGATTATTAATCATAGATGCAGTTGGATGGCGGTCTATGTATTTTGTTGTAATGCCCAGAGTAAATCTCATAGTGATCCTCTCATCATATGCACGTTGTCTTTATTCTATCAATTGCCCAACTGTAATTTGTTTACCCAGCTTGTATTATTTTATCTTATGGAGAGACACCATTAGTGAACTGTGGACCCCGGTCCTATTTCCATTATATTGCTATCACCTGTTTACTTTACTCGCACTATTTACTTTACTCGCATACTATTACTATTTTCCACTCGATAGGCTCATTCCTTTGTTTCAAGCAAACCGGTGAGATTGACAACCTCATCGTAAGCTGGGAGCAATGTATTTGGTTCTGTTGTGTGCAGGTTCCACGTTGCTACTAGTTGAAGACGCGCTAACTCGCTATCGATCGTTAACGGCGCCCTTGTTGGAGTGTCACTAGACTAGCAAGCATCACCTTCAGTTGTATTGGCTCCTTCCTCTCCTGATCGACATACCTTGGTTTCTTAACTGAGGGAAAACCTTGCTGCTATATTCCTCATATCTTCCTCTTGGGGTTCCCAACTGGACGGTGAAAAGATATCACCACCGCAAGCATCAAGAATTTTCTAGCGCCGTTGCCGGGGAGGAAGAAGAAGACTTCTACGAGGGGATTTTTCGCATGCACATCCTTTACTTTGTTTTAAGTCTTGCTTTACTTTATTTTTACTTGCATCGTTTTATCAAAAACCCAAAAAAATTAGAATCCTTTGTAGTTGTTTTTACTTGTCTGCTTTTAGTTTTGCTAAAATGGCTACTCCTGAGAACACCAAGTTGTGTGATTTTACTAGCACTAATAATAGTGATTTTATCTGCACTCCTATTGCGCCACCTGCTCCTGCTGCAAATTTTTATGAGATTAAGCCTGCTTTGTTGAACCTTGTTATGAAAGAGCAATTTTCTGGTGCTAGTACTGAAGATGCTGCAGCTCATCTCAACAATTTTGTTGAGCCATGTGAGATGCAGAAATATAAGGATGTTGAGAGTGATATTATTAAGCTTAAGTTGTTTCCTTTTTCTTTGAGAGGAAAAGCTAAGGATTGGTTGCTGTCTTTGCCTAAAAATAGTATTGATTCATGGGTTAAGTGTAAGGATGCTTTCATTGGTATATATTATCCTCCTGCTAAGATTATAGCTTTGCGTAGCAATATTATGAAGTTTAGTCATTTTGATAATGAACATGTTGCTCAAGCTTGGGAAAGAATGAAATCTATGATAAAGAATTGTCCCACTCATGGACTGAATACTTGGCTTATTGTCCAAACTTTTTATGCAGGACTGAATTTTTCTTCGAGGAACCTACTTGATTCAGCTGCTGGAGGCACTTTTATGTCCCTTACCTTGGGCGCTGCAATGAAGCTTCTTGACAATATGATGGTAAATTACTCTGAATGGCACACCGAGAGGGCTCCACAAGGTAAGAAGGTAAATTCTGTTGAGGAAACCTCTTCCTTGAGTGATAAGATTGATGCTATTATGCTTATGCTTTCAAATGATAGGACTCATGTAGATCCTAATAATGTTCCTTTAGCCTCTTTGGTTGCCCAAGAAGAGCATGTTGATGTAAACTTCATTAGAAACAATAATTTTAACAACAATGCTTATAGGAACAATTTTGCTAGTAACAATTATAGGCCGTATCCTTCTACCAATGGTAATGGTTATGGTAAATCTTATGGTAATTCCTCCAACAACACTAGGGCCGTGCCCTCTGAGCTTGAGGTAATACTCAAGGACTTCATCGGTAAGCAAAATGCTTTTAACAAGTCTGTTGAGGAAAAGTTAGGCAAAATTGATATTCTTGCTTCTAAAGTTAATAGCCTTGCTCATGATGTTGAGCTTCTGAAATTAAAAGTGTTGCCTAATGATGTGAAAGAGAACAATGTTTTTGCTACTCCTAATGCTATCCAAGTTAGAATTGATGAAAATGTTAGATTGTTAGCAGAATTGCATGCTAGATGGGAAAGAGCGGACGAGATTGCTAGGAATATGAAAGTTTGTACTATTACTACCTCTAATGATGTTGTTCCTAATGCTAGCAATCCTCTTACTTTGATTGGTGTAGAGAAAACTCTCACTCCTTGTGTTAAAAAGCCTAAAACTGCCAAAACTTTTTCTCTAAAGAGTGCTGAAATTTTTTGGAGTGTAGGAGATGATAGCTCTATTTCCTTTAATGATTTTGATGTTGATGGCTGCAATATATCTGAAGTTATTTTGTTCTTGCAAAAGCTTGCTTTGACTCCCAATGCTAGTTCTTTAAATGTTGCTTTTACTAAGCATATTACCAATGCTCTCATGAAAATTAGGGATGAAAAGTTGAAGCAAAAAGCTTATGTTCCCAAGAAGTTAGAAGATGGTTGGGAACCCATCATTGATATGCCTGTTAACGGTTTTCATTGCCATGCTTTATGTGATCTAGGTGCTAGTATTTCTATCATGCCTAGAAAAATTTATGACATGCTTGATTTACCGCCTCTTGAAAAGTGTTATTATGATGTTCCTATTGCTGATGTTGCTAAGAAGAAACCTTTGGGAAAGATTAATGATGTTCTTATTATGTTTAACAATAAGCTTGTTTCCGTTGATTTTCTTGTCATGGATGTTGAATACAATGCTTCATGTCCTATTATTTTGGGAAGACCCTTTCTTCAAACTGTAGGTGCCATCATTGATATGAGGGAAGGCACCATCAAATATCAATTCCCACTCAAGAAAGGTATGGAACACTTCCCTAGAAAGAGAAAGAAATTAGTGTTTGACTCTATTCTTAGAGCAAATTATGAGCTTGATGCTTCATCACTTGATATTACTTGATTCGCATTTTCTGCGCCTTGCTCAAAGGCGTTAAAGAAAAGCACTCTTGGGAGATAACCCAATGTTTTTACATTCAGTTATTTTTCTTTTATTTGAGTCTTGGAAGTTATTACTACTGTAATGACCTCTCCTTATCATTTTTATTTCGTTTTTGTGCCAAGAGAAGCCTCTAATTTGAGCGAGGTAAGATTTGGGGATGTTGCTGTCCTGAAACTGTTTTCGGTGCTGCACCGTAAACATTCGTGAAAATTCTCTGTATATCTTTTGGACCTGCGATTTCTTGTTCATATGCCCCAGGTTATATCCAAACTTTCATTAGTTGAACACTTTTTGATTTGAGCAACAGAAAACCCTCTAAAAATTCGACCTTTGTCAGCTGTTCTGTTTTGACAGATTTCTGCCAATATTTGTGTTTGCCGCTTTATCGCTTTTTTGAGTTCTTTTGATCACGGAACTTTTGGGGAAGTTGCTACAGTAGTATATACTTTGTATGTGGTGGTTTTAGGTTGAAACCTGAAGCAAAAAGGGTTGATTCTATGTTATGCTTACACTAATGTTGCTAATAGATTTGTGTTTAGTTTTGTATGAAGGAAGTTTTCAAGTGTAGGGATCGGAGAGTGATGAGATGAGTTGAAGAATGGACAAAAGCTCAAGCTTGGGGATG
This sequence comes from Dactylis glomerata, assembly GCA_007115705.1. Lineage (NCBI taxonomy): Eukaryota > Viridiplantae > Streptophyta > Magnoliopsida > Poales > Poaceae > Dactylis > Dactylis glomerata. The sequence continues at coordinate 2,191,673 of QXEO01001356.1, forward strand.
CCCATGCATCACCCCAAGAAATATCCAAGAAGTACAAGCGTCAAAGCTTGGGGATGCCCCCGAGGCACCCCTTCTTCATCGGCAAAAATCAGGTCACCTTTCAATACGCTATATTTTTATTGCTTCATGCATTATGCATTTTTCTTGGAGCATCAGTTGTTTTTAGTTTTCAGTTTAGTTTTGTTTTGTTTGCTGCAATAAATGGTTGGACCCCAACAAAATTCTTTTGGAGAAGTTGCCTTGCTTTTCATTTGCTAAGAACACTCCGTTTTTCACTCTAGCCGTTTCAACGAGTGTTCTCTTTTTCTAGAACTGCATTTAGTTTTCGATTTTCACCTTGATTTGCATTCAGATCTTGTTATATCTTTACATCAAGGTGTATTTTTGCCTCTGGTCTTTATTGGTTTGCATCAAAAGAGGTGTTTATAAAAAGTTTGAATGGTGTTGGAAAAGAGAAAAAGCTTTATGCAAAAAAGTGGTACAAGAAGGAGCTTGCGTAGACTGCGGCCTAGGCTTTTGCATGTCGTGCTTGATGTCTTTTTGATAGTATGCTTAGTGGTTTTGCTGTAGCATGACTTGTCTCAAATAACTGAGATTGCTTAATGAGCCTTTGAAAAAATCATGCATTGTTTTTATCGTTTGGAAGCATTATTTTGGTTTTCTCCTTTGATGCTTTATTTGGGTTGACTTGGCGCATGCTCATACATATTAGACTCATACATAGTCGCCAATAGCCTCTATGATCATTTAGTTTTTGACTTTTGATGCCATCTTATGCTTCTTTTAATGTCGCTTTGTCGCTTTGCATGATTATGGCCATTATTGCTCTCTTAGTTGGTCGCTCCCAGTCTTTTGCTAGCCCTTGCCTTGTACTGAGTATGAGCTCTACTCGTGCATCCAACTCCTAAAAACCAAGTTTGCCAAAGTGTCCACTATAAATTCCTATGCATGGTATTTGTAAGCCATTCCAAAGTAAATTTTCATGTGCTACCTTTCAAAACTTTCAACTACTTCTCGTTTTGTGCCACAGTTTTTAGCTCATGGGGACGTAGTGGTCGGATTTGCTATCTTCCATATTGCTTATTCCAAAAAAGAAAAAAAAAAGAAAAAAAGAAAAGAAAAAAGGCACTCCTCCATGGTATGTGAATGTTGGTGGGCACCCGATGAAATCGGTTAGCCATGGTTTGAGAAAGGAAAAAAAGGTGGGGAGGAGTGCCAAGCTTTATAAAAGAGCACAAAAGTGTCAATCTCTCTCAAAAACTTGCTTCATTTTTGTATGGAAGATAGTAAGAACCCCATTGCCAGTCGTTGACAAAAGCAACCACCTCTCAAAACCCAAGTTTTATCTCTGTTTTACAAATAAAAAGCTCTAGCACATGTTTAATCACTGCTTCCCTCCGCGAAGGACCTTTCTTTTACTTTTATGTTGAGTCACCACCTTCTACGTTTATGCACCATTAAGAGAGCATAGTTGTCATTCTGAGTATAATGTGCATTGTCCCAAAGTTTTCATTAATTGATTCATATTGTTGGTTTCACTTGTTCTTAAATTATTTGTATCTAGTCGCCCTCTTAAACTTGAAGGTGTCCTATGCATTTATGTTTTGCTCTCCATGAAGGACAAGCTGAAAACCATTTCTATGTTTTTCCTTATGATTTGAACACACGTTTGACTTTCATTGTTTCATTTTCATGATCTTTTGTTTGTGTTCATTTTCATGTTATAACATGGTTGCTAAGTTTCTTCTATCAAGATTATGTCTTTCATGCCCATGTTTTAAGTTCTTTTGATCCCAGCGCACAACGCTTACATATATGATCAAGATTGTGTAGGTGCATGTCACCTCAAAAATTATTTCTTTTGTTATCACTTACCTACTCGAGGACGAGCAGGAGTTAAGCTTGGGGATGCTGATACGTCTCCAACATATCCATAATTTTTGATGCTCCATGCTTGTTTTTACGCCATTTGCTTAGTGTTTCGTTACACTTCGTGGCACTTTTATGCATTTTCTGGAACTAACCTATTAACAAGTCACCATAGTGCCAGTTCCCTGTTTTCTGCTGTTTTTGTGTTACAGAAAAGTTACACAGGAAATATTCTCGGAATTGGACGAAACCAAAGCCAGTCGCCCAGAATTTCACCGAAGCTTCCAGAGAACCAAAGAGGAGACGGAGTGGGGCCACGAGGGCCCCACACAACAGGGCGGCGCGGCCATGGGCTGGCCGCGCCCCTATGTGTGAGATCGCCTTGGTCCACTCCTGACGATGCCCCTTCGCCTATAAAGACCCCCCAACGGGAAAAACCTAAATACCCGATCACTTTTCTAGAACATATCGCGATCCGCCGCCGCCGTTGACCCAAAGATCGGGAGGGTCCAGAAGCTCTTCCCGGCACCCTGCCGGAGAGGGGAATCGCCACCAGAGCCATGCTTGCCTCCAGAGCGATGAGTGAGTAGTCTACCTTGGACTATGGGTCCATAGCAGTAGCTAGATGGTTGTCTTCTCTACCATGTGCTTCATGTTTAGATCTCATGAGCTGCCTTACATGATTGAGATCACCGTTATGTAATTCTACTTGTTTGGTTTGTTAGGATCCGATGAATATTGGTGTTATGCTTGAGTTGATGTACTGAAATTTATCTTATGTTATCTCTATGTTGTTTATGATCTTGCATGCTCTCCGTTGTTAGTAGCTATCTTGGCCGAGTAGTTGCTAGTGACTCCAAGAGGGGGTATTTATGCTCGATAGTGGGTTCATGCCTCTATTTAATCTAGGGGAGTGACAGAAACCTCTAAGGTTGTAGATGTGCTGTTGCTACTAGGGGGAAAACAACATTCATATGCTCGAGGGCATATGCTTTGTTTACATTACACACTTTGCTTAATGCAATTATCTGTTGTTCGCAACTTAATACTTGTGGAGTTCTCGGATTGATTCGCCACAAGTGGATTATTAGTCATAGATGCAGTTGGATGGCGGTCTATGTAAGATATGATTGCATATTTGCAATGTTGCAAGAGAAGTTTCACTCCGTCATCGGACCATAATTAAGTTTTAATTTTTTATGTATAGCTCATATCTTGGGTGCAGAAAGCAAATAACAACCTGGTATGTTACATTCTTCTGTTTTTTCTTTTTAAGGAAATACTAAGGAAATCTGCAATGATTTGGTTTTAATAATTGTTACAACTGTGTTATGCCTGCAGACCCAAGCATTTAACTAAATTTGCTAACTTGTACTTTGCATCTGTTGAGTGTTTATAATAGGAAAAGTTACTAGTACCTTTCTTCTTCCTCCACTTGACCTTTTACCATGCCTCTTCCATTTCTTCCCTGTGAAACATGTAGTTATTTGTGCTATTGTCCCTCGCATGATGTCGGCAAAACTAACAGTGAAGTCCTATCGAGTACTCGGTGTGGTTTTCTAAGGAACTTCCTCTTGGAAGCATGAATAGAATTGATGTCAACACAGATTCAGAAAATGTTGTTGGGAGTTGTTAGCTCTAGTAAAGTTCCGGAGTTGAGCATAGAATTGCTAGCCTAGCAACACATGTACATATGACATATTTAAATAAATATGATGATTATAAAGATATTGTTGTTTTAGCCAAGAATAGCAAATCTTAGTCACGCAAGATTAGTTGGAGATCCTTTTTTATTTAATCAACTGGACTTGCCGTCTGAACCTCTACTAGCCTATTCCTTAGAATGTCTCACTTCAGGAGATAAATAGGACCGAAATGAATGAAGATGGATTGGGGAGGAAGCATTAGTTTCTTCCTCGATAAATTATGGACAGTTTTACTATCATTTCTGAGAGATGATTGATGTTGTATAGGATTTTTATGATTTTCCTGTTCATGATCTTTCCCATGTATCTTATGAATTTTTAATATGGATATTTGATCTAGTTCCAGAGTTTATTTGGTATTAATGATTTATTCCGGTTTGCTATATAATTTTAAGAGTTAGCCGGTCATGTCCTTCCTTATATGATACATAAGTACGTGCATGATCCTAAATATGGAAGAAAGATCAGTTTTTCATTTAAATTTCCAAATAAAATATATCCAAAATACAAGTAAAATACTATACATACATATTGTTTGAATACGTACATACATAGTGAGTATAAGATAAGTACCCCATGTATACGTAATGTGTATGAACCCTCGTATAATGAACACATGGATAACACGTCTCTAAGATAAATTCAGACGCAAACTAATCGTGTCTATTAAAACGTCTCTATATGAGTAGACATGCTTTAGAACATCACTAACGAAGCGTCTTTATACCCTAGACACGCTTAGCAAGTGTCCTTATGTTACTTGAGATGGTGTATAAGAAGATGCTCCACCGATGCTTTATGAAAGCGGCTATATATTTCTCTAGAGATAAAATATTACGTGTAGTTTTCAAACTTAACGTCTCTATGTTATAGTGGCACGGGTTTCACGAGCTGAGAGAGACATTAGCAATAATGATAGAGATGACAATTGGCCAATCAATGCTTGATCTCCAGAGATACACTGCCAGGTTACAGCAGGTGGGCAGTGCTGGTGCCATGGAATAATGGTTGTCCCTTTCTAGTGAAGATCGCAGGTTGGCTTAACAGCGTCGACAATGGTGAAGTGACAACAATGGAGGCGGTGGTGCATTCAGGGAACAGTTGGAGATTATTTCAACCGTCCCGGCCCGGTGTTGTCCATTCTAAGAGAAAACAACAACACCAAGGTAGGTGAATTCATTGATGAACAGCTGAAAGAGCGTGACCACAAGGAAACTTTTCAACCTTACTGTTGCACTACAGCTACAAGCTACAGCTAGTGTACACACATCACAAACAGAAGCCAACTCAGCAATATTGAGCAACAAGTCTAATTCTGCAAAATACGAAAAGCAACAGTCACGAGATGTAAGAGGTAGCTATACTATACATGCATATATATGAGTACATACCCCATATACATAGCAACCTTGTCGATTTGGCTCACCGGCTCACTAGAGACCTTTATTTTGAACGTTCAAAAAATGCATTTCAAAAGTTTCAAAAAATTCTTAAAAAAATGTGTACATATAGAGAATGATATAAACTTAGAATGATATATACTTAAAGTATGGAAAGTACCAATCCAAAATACGTTCTAATAAACTCTACACACAAAAAACAAAATTATAGATCTAAGTGTGTAAACAATACGCGTCAAATCTTGTCAGATTTTGTCTTTTTTGTGTAGCTTACAATACAATGTATTTCAAATTCAATTCTTGTATGCTTGTAGTATACATCATTACTGCCACGAATAATATTTTCAGATTTGTTTGAAACTTTAAAATGTTAATTTGAATTTTGAAAATAGAGAGCTCCAGTGAGCTTATGTTCCAAACGGATTATTTGCCTAATTATGCACTAGGTCATAGCTAACTAAACTGATGCAACACAGTCAGTCTAGCTACCCCAAAATATGTAGAGTTACATGATGGATAGCAAGTGCCAAGATGAGTGGATCAACAAGTTAGACGTTGGAGTAGTTAGCATCATTGCAAGGAACTGGTTAGCTGTTTCCACAGATGGCATCCCTAATTGTCACTGATCATTTAAAATCAGTCTCATATCTTTTTTCACATGGCATTTCTATTTCAGAGAAAACAAGTGGCTGGTAGAACGATGGTAAAATATAATATGTTATTATTTTATGAAACAAATATAATGTGTTCTTAGAGATTAGGAAAATAGAATTTGCTCCAACAATGATCTGGTTCGGTTCGGCCCTGAATGTTTACTCCAGGTGCTGGGTTCGGAATGCCTTGTAATTCCCTCTGTTTAAAAAAGGTCTCATTTTACCCATAAAAAATGTAGTTCCACTTTTTATCAAAAAATCTACAATAATTAAATGCTAATATATCCTCGATGAAATATTCAAAATTTCTACCTTCACAATAGGAATCAGCTGATTTGAAGGCCAGAAAACGCAGGGCAAAGTATTTGCCGTAGACAACGATACGGCAAATTCTAACCATTAAAATTGGCTGACTTGCCAAGTGCACATTGCCTGGTACATGGCAAATGTTTTCCCGTGAGTTTTACAATGGTGTGCGACATTTTTCACGTAGAACACGGGTTACCGACCGATACCTCCTCTGATGTAATTAATCCTGCCGCCGACAACCTACTCGACATCATCGCATCCTGCGGCCACTCCTTCCTTGCGACCGCCTACTTTGCAGCGTCGGCGCCCACGTCCACTCCTTCTCCGCTGAGCGCGTACTCCCTGCCATCGCTGCCCGCATCCACTCCTTTGTCGGACCACCTAATCCAAGGTATTGACATCCGCATACTTCCTTCACCGGCAAACACATACTCACCGCCGTCTCTGTCACCATCGACATCCACTCCTTCCCCGGCAACTCATCGCCACCACCACAAGTGTCCCCCTTCCTATGGAGACCGCTGATATGGCAACAATTCTACTCTTTGAATTTGCCACTTGACTCCAAGTGTAGAGTCATGCAGTAAGAGAAGTTTTCACCATAAGGGTGACTTGAGGGTTTATATCAAACTCTCGGGGAGAATGGTGATTCTTCCTCCTATACTCTTCAGGCAACCTGCAATAGTAAATAACAGTTTTGCGTCCTCAACTAACTGGAGTGGTTTTCAGGCACTCACGGCTCGCAAATTTAACAGAACAAAAGTAATTATTAAATGGTGTTTTTGTATTTTTGTGTTTAAAACACTAAAAGTAAAAGAACAAGTAAACTAGTGTAGAATTTTCATATGACTAATGTGGACTTGGGATCATGGTTTGACTTGATCTCTTGATAACCCACAAGTGTAGTGGATCACTGTAGTATCTTTCAATAAGTATAGAGCGTCAAACCCACAAGGAGCTGAAGATAAACCTCTATTCTCTACGGTCCTATGACCCTCTTATAATATCTTGTGCGTGGAGTCCTCTTATGTCACCTACCTACGTACTTCCCAGCAAAAATATCATACTTGTGAAATGGTGGTTGGAAAAAATCTCTTCCCAGCAAACAAGACTGTTGTGTAGGGTTTCTTGGATTTGTACCCAAAGTGACCATGAATATAGATCAAAAAACATCTAGCATGCTATATGGTAACACACCCAAACATGGAAAAGGTGACCATCTTGTCATGGCAAAACAACATTCTATATGTAGTGTTTCATACTTTGGTTCACAAAATATGAAATTTCATTTTACTGGCGAGCTAGTGCAACATGCATGAGAGCAAAAGGTGTGCTTTTTTGTGAAGCGGCTACCAAGAATAATGTGCAATCATGCCATCTCTACAATTTTCAAAGTAATTAAGTACCTCTTTATGTATCGTAAGCATTATTGGTCATAAAATCATGGATAAAATCTATACTACTTATCCCTTCTATCCTATAAAGTGTAGCAATGTTGAAAAATTTGAATCCTAGGATGACAAAAAATTTCAACCGTAGATGAGATTCGATCCTATGGACTAGAATGAAGGGATTTGCCTCTAGAATAACAAGTAAGTAACCTAACATTCTTATTCTAGAGATGTCTAGGCCTTTCTATGCTTTGCATCCATAAAAAAAGTTCTTCTTACATGAATAAACTTAATTTTTGTGTCGTACATATGTGGAAAACACCAATTCGGTGAGGTCACCATATCTTTACATGCAATGAGAAAGGTTAAAAAGGGATATTTGGTTTGATTTTTTCAAGGGACCATGTGTCCCTTATCTTTTTCACAATTCATACCCAATCTTTCTACTGAATTTAAATTTAGACGTGTTATGCACGTACCAACATACTAGTCCTATCCTATTCTTCCTATATAAGGTAATATATATAATAGTTTTAACTAGGGCCTAGAGCAGCAAACCTAATTGTTGCTCTCTGACATCTAACAATTTAGAATAGTTGGATTTGTTGTGAGCAGTAGATATTCGATACAGGAAAAATTAACACACTTTATCATTCTATGCTAAACTATGGGCGCATATTCATGTTCATCTTCAGAATATACGCATGATATATAAGTTCATATTCCGACCAATATTCTGCTCAGATTGTAATCACTCAATCGTCTAAACAGGGTTTCATCTATTATCAGCATCATAAGTTTAAAAAATTACAAGAGATTCTCTTACACCCAAGAGCTACCAGTTAGGCCATTGTATATCTCAAACGCCAGAGAACTCTGTATCACTAGGAGCTTCCTACTAGCTAAATATACAATACAATGCAGGCAGAAGAAATAACTAAACTGCATCCCTCAAATCATAGCAGAGCAAGATAGCCGTAGTACAAAGCAAAACTTCTACTCCACAAATCAAAGGAAATAACACAGATTGAGCATATGAACAAAAGCATCACCATCTCACAGAAGAAGCATCTCACAAATCAGATGGGAGCTTCTTGTCGAGAAAAAATCAGAGCAGAGCAAGATAGAAGCATCATAAGCATTCATAGCACACATAACAAATCTAATTAAACTGTTGCTCAAGAAATGAAAGGAATCAGCACAGATCGAGCATATGAACAAAAGCATCATCACATTGGCAGAAGCTATGCAAAATTGCATCAATTCAGTGATTCCGAATTCCAGATTCAGATCATATCATCGAGCATATGAACCAAAGCATCATCACAACAGCAGAAAGTAAGCAAGATTGCATCAATTCAGTTATTCAGATTCAGATCATATCGATCACATAGCAGTGGTTCATCTTACTAGAATATGCGCCACAGATAAGCCAGGTGGGGCCCACTTGTTATCAATGGCGCATATTTCATAATATGCGCCACTAATAGGGCAAATATCCATGGCGCATTTCGAATATGCGCCACGGATAAGACATGATATTATGTCCACGACCCTTCTGGTGGGTCCCACATGGTTGTCCATGGCGCATTCTACCTAACATGCGCCATTAGTAGTAAAAGTATCAGTGGAGCATATTTTACAATGCGCCACTAGTAAATACTAGTGGAGCATATTGAAAATATGCTCCACTGATAAAACATCTATCTATAAGCCTATTCCTACTAGTGTGTCTGCGTCGTTGACTCGTTGTTGACACTAATAGCGAGAGACCAAGACTCAAGGACAAACCACCACTTGTTGACACCTCATACACTCCCATATTTTCACAATTAATCTTTAAAATTATAATCAACAAAACATAAGATGTTTTCTAGATATAATTTGAAGCCCTCTACCCAATATATCTATAAATATTACACATACAGAAATATACTATAAATATGACAGACCTAGTAGCAAACATTATCAGCAAAAGACTATTAGGCTTCTATGGAAGTGTTGGCCAAAGTTTTCCACCGAGGCCATCATTGAGTCCTTGAAAAGAAGCCGCCATCTTCTGATAGTTCTTAATATGATCCACCAAATCTGTTTCATACTAAGCCGTGTTACTCCATTGAAGATTATATCATTCCTAAGGCTCCAAATGGACCATAGCACAACAATGCAAATAGAGTTTAAAGCAGCATGGATATTATTGGCAATCTAGTAGTGCGCTAGAGAATCTAAGTTAGCACCTACAGGTTTCCCAAAGAAAGCTGCAATTTCACTCCAAATGAATCTAGCAACTTTACAATCAAAAAATAAATGTTGTACTGACACATGACATGAATATAATACACAAGTTTCAGGCTTGTTTAAGTTCATTTTCTTCAAGTTATGTCTAGTCATGATCTTATTATTCATGACCAGCCAAACGAACACATGAACCCTGGGGAGTAGCAACAGTTTCCAAATGGCAGGGATATGAATTTGTTTAACCATCCTGAAATTAGTAATTGCATAAAGATAACTAGTTGAGTAAGCTCCACTACTAGTGTAGGTCCAAATCAAAGAATCCATAGCTGTAGTAAGGTTGATCCCCTGGGCTATAGCTTCTAGGGCATACATTGTTCCATTAGTGCTGATGAAAAATTCCTCCTAAATGTTAATTTGAGGTCTCGGCCATCCCACACTTCTGCTATAGTTTGACAATTTTCATTGCAAACACTATAAACCTCCCAAAACTGGACAGAGAAAGGTGAAGTACCAAACCACCAGTCTTCCCAAAATCTAAGTCTCCTCCCATCTCCAACCACCCATCTGTACCCAAATTTTACTACTTGGGCATCCCACATCACTCCTTTCCAGAAGTTAGAGGAGCCAGCAGAGTTGCCGCATAAAATGTATTGGGAGGAAGCACCATATTTCTTATCTATAATTGTTTTCCAAAGTTTCTGGTCATCTAAGGCATATGTCTTTTGACCCAAGATCCCAAGAGAGATAAATTAAGGTCTCTATGGTTTGGAATACCAAGAGCCCCATTGTTTTTATCCATATACACGATTTCCCAATTGGCCAAATGGAGTTTCATATGTCCTCCAAAATCATTCCACAAACAGTTGGCCATTTGTGTATTGATCATGTCCAGGACCCACTTTGGAAATTTGAAGAAGGAAAGCAAGTAAATAGGCAGATCATCCCCCCTGGGTTGATGGAGGGGTTAGCTGCTTGGAATGCGGCATGTCAACAAGGGCCGATATATGTGCCCAACGTCATCGGCAGTAACTGAAGTCACCAAGTGTCGCCGCTGGTGACCCCGACGCTGCCGCTCCACCTGGTCGCATCGACGCCCCCAACCGCGGAAGCTGATAGGGTGGCGGTGCCTGATAATGCACCCGAGAGTGAGCGGCCCGGCGCCGGCACCGACGCCCTTGTATCAACATTAGCAGAGATCAACGCCGTCAAGAAGGTAACTCATTAGTTAGTCCTCCGCGTCATCTTCTTTAACTATATATGCCTTGCGCTGATCTTATCCAACATGCCCCTGACTCAGGACGAACCTTGCATACTCCTACATGTGGTGGAGCCCGGCGGCAAGTTGATGGATGTTGCTAGCGGCACTGCCATGCCCGGCCGAATTATGCACCACAGAAACATTGCAGAAGATTTGATGAAGGTCAAGTTGGCAATGGTAGTGCCGGAGTACCGCGACATCCTCCCCCCCCCATGAACCTCCGGGCGCACAGGAGGACGACATTATGGTCCTTGGGAATTGCACCGGTTGGCTTATGACATGGCCGAAGAACCAGATCCATCTGGGGGGGGGTCTTCCGAGTGTTAGGCGCAACATCGGCACCACCTTCCCTATCATTCGGCCCAAGATCATCCGGCCCCGCGCCGCCGCCACCCTTAAGGAATCGGCGGTTGCCGCCGCCACTACCCTGAAGGACCGGCGGTCGCCACCGCCACTACCCTGAAGGACCGGCGGTCGCCGCCGCCACCCGAAAGGAACCGGCGGTCACCACCGCCACTACCCTGAAGGAACCGGCGGTCGCCGCCACCACCCTGAAGGAACCGGCGATCGCCACCACCACCACACGCCACCAACAGCTGTTGGGAAAGCTACCGCAACGACCGTCGACCAAACGTAAGGTACGCCAAGCGGCGGCATCGCAACCGCCACCACCTAACTTCCAGGACATGGCGCCACTTGATGGCAACGATGATGATGATGACATCGATGCCTACATCAACACTAGCGCCTGCAGCCAAGATATGTACATGCCTCGTATGAATGAAGAAGCCTTCCGCACTCACGGCGATCAACTTTGTCGTCCCACTACAGTCACGCAGTGCCTGACCTTCACGGGGTTTTCTCTGCAAGACACTCCTCCGGAGGCTGGCAATCCAGCTCAAGTCAAGCCGGCTACCATTTTCAGCCCTAACACGCTGTATAAGACGATTGTCGGGGAGCCACGCGAATCAACCCCAACACCCCAAGAAACCCCAGCACCCGAAGCTCCACCATCAGCACCACCAGCAACCCCAGCACCCGAAGCACCACCATCATCACCACCAGCACCCCAAGCAACCCCACCATCAGCACCACCAGCACCCGAAGCACCCCCAGTAGGTCAGGTGAAGAAGCCAAGGAAGGGAGGAAATAAGAAGGGCGCATCTTTGAGCCAGACTCTTCCTAAGAGGATGCGGGCCGACGACATGGTACCACGGACACCGGGTGGCTTGCCCCGGCTTCATGAAGCTGGTAAACTGATACTGCCTGAGGACCTCGAACACCTCGCAAGTGGACCAATGATCAGTTTGCAGCAAAATATTCAATTTCTAGAGACCCTCCTTCTTAAAGACAAGGATCCAAATTACCCGGTGTTCACGGTCAAGGTGCCAGCAGCAGACCCGAACTTCGTCCAAGCAGACCCCGCGGATATCTTCTTCATAGCGTTCGAGGACGTCTTCAATCTATTTCACTGGAAACGGCTCGACTATAACTTGGTTCGCCTATACGCGATCAATCTTTAGATGAAAATCAAGAGAAAGAGACCCCCCAACGTCACGGTAGCGGATCCCTACTACATGCGCGATAGCCAGCTGGTTGATGGCTCAAGCACACGGACCGCGGCGGTGCGGTACCTCCAGAGCTTCATGCTCATGAACAAAGAGAAGAACACCATTCTTCTGCCTGTCTTTCCCAAGTAAGTACACATTCGCTCGCGGCCATCGTAACTTATGCTTTCTTATATATTTCTTCCATTGCCGATCCTTTCCAACATTCCATTTAAATTGCATGTGTTGAGCAGGGACACATACTGCACACTCGTCGTCCTTTGCCCGAAGTGGTCACTAGCCCAGTATTTCGACTCGTCGAGTACGACGACGAAAAAAGACTACAACAGAATAAGGGGTGTTCTCGATGAGGCTATCCTTTTCTACTCCAAAAATGGAGGCATCTTCCACGAGAAGGGGAAATTTATTAGGCTGGACACTAAAGAGCACGGGTTCAAGCACGTGATCAACTTCCCTTGCATCAAGCAGCCAGATGACAGCATGAAGGAGGCCTTCTATGTCCTCCATCACCTTAAAGGGTTTGTCGCGGATGCAGAGATGATGTGTCTTCCACCTAGTAAGCGAGACCCCAAAAAAATGGCGGGGGAGATCAGCGATGCTGATCTTAGAGAAGACTTCCATCGCATCCAAGTAAAGCTATCGGAAATTATCGTAGAAGATGTATGCAACAGATCGGGGCTCTTACACCAACTCAGAGGGTTGTGTAAGAGGGATATAGAAGAACGCCTACATAGGCAGGGTGATAGAAGGACGTGGACGACGAAGGACATGTACAAACCGTTCCCGGAGCCCATGAACAAGACGTCTCATTGATCGAGAGGCCGGTGTGCCTACCATTACTTTGAATCGATGGACAATGTGTGTACTGTGTTGTAAACTAAACTTGCTTAATGTCGTTGTTGGACTTCAATTACTATTGTAGTCGATGTCGTTGAACTTGATTACTTATGTGATACCGATGCAATATGACTTTTAGGTTTATTATTATTTCCTTGCTTTAATTCTTGTGAATATGTATGCATGTGAACCCTCTAATTCTTTCCATTGCATTATATTCTAATATGCCTTGTGTCCATAGAGATGACGTGGTACGTCGTGTTCGAGGGGCGGGTTCCAGGAGTCTACGAGGAGTGGGCAGACTGCAAGAAATAGGTGCACAAGTTCAGCGGCAACTGCTACAAAGGATACCCGACTCAACAAGAGGCGGTTGCCAAGTGGAGGAAGCACCAGTCGAACAAGAGCAAGATGAAGACCTTCGTTGTGCTCTCGCTCTTGCTCACCATCGTCGCAGCGGTACTTTATTTCATCCTAGTGTAGGCAGCGGCCGGTGTCACTTCATTTGTATCTTGAGATGATGCACTTAATTTGCATGGATTATGAGTTGTATGGAGATATATATGTATGATGAGTTGTATATGGAGCTATATGTATACCTCGATCGGGCTCTAAGTAATGTAATGATGATGTATAATGTTGTTATATTATATCTGTTAATATTCTATCTGTTAACTTGTTCTGTATATAACCTGTATACTATATATAACCTGTATATCTATATAAAACCTGTATATCTACACCAGACAGAACAAGTTCTGTATAAAACCTATACTATTTCTGTGGCACACTAAAACTTAATTCAGTGGCGCACCTATTTCTATGGCGCACCTAGGACACATGCGCCACAGAATGCCTTATTTCTGTGGCGCACATGAATTGGTGCTGTGGCGCACATGAACTGGTGCGCCACAGAATGGCTTATTTCGGTGGCGCATGTACTGGTGCGCCACAGAATTCTTATTTTTGTGGCGAACATTCTGTGGCGCACTACCCATGCGCCACAGAATATGAATACTGGTGCGCCACTAATGAGGTTTTCCCTACTAGTGAACCAACTAAGGAGGATATTTCCACATTGCAAACTATTCTATAAGATAACTTCTCTATTCATGATATGACTCTACTTGAAAAGTAAATGAGTAAAAGATAATGATGTGATACCGCGGCACTCCCCCAAGCTTGGAACAAGCCAAGGGGATGCCAATACCAATGATGAGTTACTCCTTTGGCGGTGGTGGTGAGTCCTTATCATCATCAAACTTCCAAGGCAAAGGTTCCCCATCAAGGAAGGATGTCTCGGTCTCCAATATCCTGAAACTGGCAGCATCACTCATTTGTTTAAACCTAGCTTCATACTCACAGTTTTGGTTCTGCAAGTCGTAGAGTTGTGCTTGTAATTTGTTGGTGGTCTCATGGAGTGACAAGACGTCGTTCCAGAGCTCTGTAGTCTCTTTCTTGTACTTGGAGATGAGCTCTTGATTTATCCTATAGATGATGTCCACCTCGCGTTCCGCCATCTTCTTATATTTAAAAACTTCTTGTTCCAGCGCTTCCATCCTGGCTTCGAGACTCCCTCTCCTATAGGGCCTTGGACATCTTCTATCTGCAACTTCCCATCCTTGAGTGACAACTCCTTCGGATGCATCTTAAACTCTCTCATGTACGGATTAATGATGTCTGCAAGAGAGTTCTCCTTGTCATTGCTTGCAGAGTCCATGATGCTCCCAAAACTGAGATCAACTCCTGACAGAAATAGCTCAAAATGAAAACACGACGAGAAAATGATATACAGACCTCAGGCAATCCGGGGGGTTATATAGGCAAAAATTAAACATCGAAACGTAACCACAGGAGGAAACCGGGACAGAAACGAGCTCCGGGGTGCTCACACAACAGGTGGGCACTGCCTGGAGTGGGCCCGCGCCCCCTATGTGTGAGGACACACCGGAATCCTTCTCCTTCCCATTTTTGTCTCATGATTTTTCATATTTAACAAAAACAATAAAAATATAACTAAAAAAGTTTAACGCGAACCCTTTCTAACTAGAACTGTTACCTATTCGAAAACGAACTCTGCAGGTTCCTGCACATTGTCCTGGATGAATTCTTCTGGAGAAACCATTTGTATAACATCAACATCTTCATTATAAGAATCTCCAGCAATATAATGTTTGAGTCTTTGCCCATTCACCACTTGTGTAGTGTCATCTTTTAACGAAGCAATCTTTATTGCACCAGAGCGGTACACCTCTTCAATAACATAGGGTCCTTCCCATTTTGAGAGTAATTTTCCTGCAAAAAATCTGAGACGAGACCTATACAATAGAACTTTCTCACCAACATGAAACTCTCTCTTAAGAATTCTCTTATCATGCCATTGCTTGACTTTCTCTTTGAAAGGTCTGGCATTCTCGGAAGCTTCGTTTCTCCACTCATCTAAAGAGCTCAAATCTAACAACCTTTTCTTACCGGCAAGTTTAAAATCTCTATTAAGCTCTTTCACTGTCCAAAAAGCTTTGTGTTCTAATTCTAAAGGCAAGTGACATGCTTTTCCTTAAACCATTTTGTAAGGGGACATGCCCACCGGGTTCTTATAAGCAGTTCTATAAGCCCATAAAGCATCGTTTAACTTGCTAGCCCTGTTTTTCCTAGATCTATTGACAGTCTTCTGCAAGATAGACTTGATCTCTCTATTTGAAAGCTCTACCTGTCCACTAGTTTGGGGATGATAAGCAGAAGCAATTCTATGATTAACGTTATATCTAGCAAGAGTTTCTCTAAAACCACCGTGAATAAAATGAGATCCTCCATCAGTCATAAGATATCTAGGCACACCAAACCTAGGAAAAATAACATCCTTAAGCATTTTTAACAAGGTCTCACCATCGGCACTCTTTGTAGGTATGGCTTCTACCCACTTGGTAACATAATCAACAGCAACAAGTATATGAGTATAACCTTTTGAAGGAGGAAAATGACCCATAAAGTCAAATCCCCAACAATCAAATGGTTCAATAACAAGAGTATAATTCATAGGCATTTCATTATGTCTAGAAATATTACCAACTCTTTGACATTCATCACAAGATAAAACATATCTTCTAGCATCTTTAAAAAGGGTTGGCCAATAAAAACCTGACTGTAGAACCTTTTGTGCAGTTCTATCTCTAGCATGATGTCCTCCATAAGCACTTCCATGGCATTTTCTCAATATTTCTTGTTGCTCATATTCTGGTACACATCTTTGCATAATACCATCAACTCCTTCTTTATATAAGTGTGGGTCATCCCAAAAGTAATGCCTCAAGTCGTAAAAGAATTTTCTTCTTTTCTGAGCTGTAAAGGTTGGAGGCAAATACTTAGAAACAATAAAGTTAGCATAATCATCATATCACGGAAGGTCTCGCGAAGTTACATTTATCGAAGCCAACTGTTCATTTGGAAAACTATCATTAACAGGAATAGGATCAAAAGAAATGTTTTCCAATCTAGACAAATTGTCAGAAACAGGATTTTCAGCACATTTCCTATCTACAATATGCAAATCAAACTCTTGTAAAAGCAACACCCATCTAATAAGCCTAGGCTTAGCATCCTTCTTCGTCATAAGATATCTAATAGCAGCGTGGTCAGTATGAATAGTAACTTTAGAATCAATAATGTAAGGTCTAAACTTATCACATGCAAAAACAACAGTAAGAAACTCTTTCTCAGTGGTAGCATAATTCTTCTGAGCAACATCAAGAGTCTTACTAGCATAATGAATAACATTCAACTTCTTATCTACGCGCTGTCCAAGAACAGCACCAACAGCAAAATCACTAGCATCGCACATAATTTCAAAGGGTAAATTCCAATCAGGTGGTTGAACAATAGGAGCAGTAGTTAAAGCCTTCTTAAGAGTTTCAAAAGCTTCCTTACAATCATCATCAAAAACAAATGGTACATCTTTTTGAAGAATATTAGTAAGAGGCTTTGAAATCTTAGAGAAATCCTTAATAAACCTCATATAGAAACCAGCATGACCAAGAATACTACGAATACCTTTAACATCTCTAGGACAGGGCATTTTCTCAATTGCTTCAACCTTTGCTCTGTCAACTTCGATACCTCTTTCGGAGATTTTATGTCCAAGAACAATTCCTTCATTCACCATAAAGTGGCATTTCTCCCCATTTAGAACAAAATTAGTTTCTTCACACCTCTGCAAAATTTTATCAAGATTGTGCGAACAATTATCAAAAGAAGTTCTATAGACGGAGAAATCATCCATGAAAACCTCCACAATTTCTTCACAAAAACCATGAAAAATAGCAGACATGCATCTTTGAAAAGTAGCAGGAGCATTGCACAAACCAAACGGCATACGTCTATAAGCATAAGTTCCATAAGGACAAGTAAAAGTGGTTTTCTCTTGATCTTGCTTTTTAACAGCAATCTGAGAGAAACCGGAATAACCATCAAGAAAACAAAAATGAGTCTTCTTAGATAACCCCTCTAGCATTTGATTTATAAACGGTATAGGATAATGATCTTTCTTAGTAACCTTGTTTACCTTTCTAAAATCAATGCACATCCTATAACCAACTACTACCCTTTGAGGAATAAGCTCGTTATTCTCATTAGGCACAACAGTCATACCTCCTTTCTTAGGAACACAATGAACAGGACTAACCCATCTACTATCAGCAATAGGATAAATAATACCAGCATCAAGGAGCTTCAATACCTCATTTCTTACCACTTCCTTCATCTTGGGAATTAAGCGGCGTTGATGTTCAACTACTGGCTTTGCACCTTCCTCCATGTTAATAGCATGCTGACATATAGTAGGAGAAATCCCTTTTAAATCATCAAGAGTATAGCCCATAGCTCCTCGGTGTTTCCTCAATACTTCCAATAACCTTTCTTCTTCCTTTCCTGAAAGTTTAGAACTGATAATAACATGATATATTTTCTTATCATCTATATAAGCATACTTAAGATCATCAGGTAAAGGTTTTAATTCAAAAACAGGATCTTCCTTAGGTGGCAAAGTGGTACCAAGATCCTCCACAAGTAAATTGTGCTTAATCAATGGTGGTTGACAAAGAAAAATATCGTCAATCTCTTCTCTTTCCTTCCTGAAGACGTCACTTTCATGGTCCTCCATGAATTGCTGCAAAGCATTATTAGGAGCAAGATCAATAGAAGCAAGCTGTGCAACTCGAAAATTTTCATTAGGCATTTCATTTTCATAAGAAGTCTTAGCAAACTTAGAAAAATTAAACTCATAAGATTCTCCATTAAACTTAGTAAAAAAAATCTCCTTCTTACAATCTATCACAGCACCACAAGTATTCAAAAAGGGTCTACCAAAAATAATAGGACAAGTTTTACTAGCTTCCTTACAAAGTACTAGAAAATCAGTAGGATATTTAGTCTTACCGGATAAAACTTCCACATCTCGAACAATACCAAGTGGCCAGATAGTCTGTCTGTTAGCAAGCTGAATAACCACATCAATCTCCTCTAGTTCACAAGGGCCAATCTCATGCATAATTTCTTTGTAAAGCTCTAGAGGAATAGCACTTAAACTTGCACCAATGTCACATAAACCATAATAGCAATGATCCCCAATCCTGACAGAGATAACAGGAACACTTGTTTTCCTATGCCTACGAGGATGTGAAATAATGTTAGTAGCATCTTCACAAAAGATAATATGTTCATCCCCAACATCTTTAGTAACAAGGTCCTTCAATATAGCCACATGAGACTTAATAGTAATTTGCTCATCAGGTTCTACAGCTTTCTTAGTACTTTTATTAAGCACACTTACCAAAGTAGAATGCTCCTTTACCTTAGCAGGGAAAGGCGTCTTCTCGAAATAAGGTTCAGGCAAAATGCTATCAACAGTACAAACTTCAGTAGCTGTAGCAGGAATATGACTAACAAAATCTTTATAAGGTGCATGATATTTGTTCCAATCTTTCTTTGGAACATCAAGATAAGAGGCAAAGGCCTTAAAACAGTTAGCAAGTATCTGAGAATCAAGACCATAAGCAATGCTAACATTGTGAAAGTCATCGTGATGGGTTCATAGCATGGAAAACAAAAAAATTCCTACGCATGAACACAAACTAGTCAAGAAAACTCTACGAGATGGTAGCTACGGAGAACTAACCCTCGAAGACCGGAAGCGGGGATTACGTTCCCGCACAAACGTTGCCGATGGAGACTTGACGAAGACACACGTAGTCGACGTAGTTGTTCACTTGACGTAGTCGACGTAGTCGTTCACTTGACAATCCGAAGATCGTGTACAAGGCGCCACAACCGGCGGCGCCTCCATAGTCGATCATACGTACGGCTTGTCGTCGTCTCCTCCACGCCCTCGGTCCAGCGGGGCAGCGGAAGAAGGGATCCTCCGGACACTCCAACACCACTTCAACTAAGTGTATGAAATCGAACAATAATTTCAGCAGAGCTTCGCTAAGCAATGTTGATGGTGGAGCAGCAACTATGGGAGGAAGGGAGGGATCAAGAAATGTGAGAAGAGGGAGAAGAAGGCTCCTTTTATAGGAGAGGAGGTGGCAGCCCCCTCTTCATGGTGGTAACCCCCTCTTCATGGTGGTAACCCCCATTTTAATTTTGCATGACATTCATGCTAATTAAAACTCACACTAATTGAATTAATAAAACATTTTTATTTCTTTAATATTTGTTAATTCAATCAATTAACAAAAATTAACAAAAAAACCCTTGAGTTATTTTGATATGCCAAAACAGTTTCGGCACTTTTCTAAAACAACCCTCATGCTGTCCTATAATTTGATCGGAGTATCGTATTGATGCGTGGTTGATGACCAGCCCATTGGGAACCCCAAGAGGAAGGTGTGATGAATATAGCAGCAAGATTTTCCCTCAGTTAAGAAACCAAGGTTTGTCGATCAGGAGAGGAGAGACAAACGACTGAAGGTGATGCTTGCAAGCTTCGCGATAGCTTCGGACAATTTATATATGGCGCCTCGTCCAAGCTTTGCTTTGCGAGCAGCAACGTGGAACCTGCACACAACACAACCAAATACTTTGTTCCCAACTTGCGATGAGGTTGTCAATCTCACCGGTTTGCTTGAAACAATGAGTATGAGCGTATCGAGTGGAAAGCAGTGAAAGTATGCGAGTAAAGTCAACAGTGCGAGTAAAGTAAACAGGTGATAGCAATATGATGGAAATAGGACCGGGGTCCACAGTTCACTAGTGGTGTCTCTCCATAAGATAAATAACACATGCTGGGTAAACAAATTACAGTTGGGCAATTGATAGAATAAAGATAAACATGATATGTCAAGAAGATCACTATGCGATTTACTCTGGGCATTACAATAAAATACATAGACCGCCATCCAACTGCATCTATGACTAATAATCCACTCACGGGGATATCATCCGAACACCCCATGAGTATTAAGTTGCAAACAACAGATAATTGCATTAAGCAAAGTGTGTAATGTAAACAAAGCATATGCCCTCGAGCATATGAATGTTGTTTTCTCCCTAGTAGCAACAACACATCTACAACCTTTGAGGTTTCGGTCACTCCCCCAGGTTAAATAGAGGCATGAACCCACTATCGAGCATAAATACCCCCTCTTGGAGTCACTAGCAACTACTCGGCCAAGATAGCTACTAACAACGGCGAGCATGCAAGATCATAAACAACATCGAGATAACATAATATATATTTCAGTATAGCAACTCAATCATAACACCAATATTCATCGGATCCCAACAAACCAAACATGTAGAATTACATAACGGTGATCTCAATCATGTAGGGCAGCTCATGAGATCTAAACATGAAGCACATGGTGGAGAGGACAACCATCTAGCTACTGCTATGGACCCATAGTCCAAGGTAGACTACTCACTCATCGCTCCGGAGGCAAGCATGGCGATGAAGAAGACCTCCGGTGGTGATTCCCCTCTCCGGCAGGGTGCCGGGAAGAGCTTCTGGACCCTCCCGATCTTCGGGTCAACAGCGGCGGTGGATCGCGATGTGTTCTAGAAAAGTGATCAGGTACTTAGGTTTTTTCCGTCGGGGGGTCTTTATAGGCAAAGGGGCATCGTCAGTGTTGGCCCGAGGGGCTCTCACACATAGGGGGCGCGGCCAGGGGCCTGGCCGCGCCGCCCTGGTGTGTGGGGCCCTTGTGGCCCCCCTCCAACTCCTCTTCGGTTCTCTGGAAGCTTCCGGGAAAAATAAGACTTCAGGAACTTGTTTTGTCCAATTCCGAGAATATTTCCTGTGTAGCACTTCTGAAACACAAAAATAGCACAAACAGGGAACTAGCACTGTGGCGACTTGTTAGTAGGTTAGTTCCGGAAAATGCATAAAAGTGCCACGAAATGTAATGAAATAGTAGGCAAATGGTGTAAAAACAAGCAGCATCAAAAATTATAGATACGTTGGAGACGTATCAAGCATTCCCAAGCTTAACTCCTGCTCGTCCTCGAGTAGGTAAGTGATAACAAAGAATAATTTTTGAGGTGACATGCACCTATACAATCTTGATCATATATGTAAGCATTTGAGAGCTGGGATCATAAGAACTTAAAACATGGGCATGAAAGATATAATCTTGACAATAAGAACTTAGCAACCATGTTATAAACATGTAAATGAACACAAACAAAAGATCATGAAAATGTAACAATGAAAGTCAAACGTGTGTTCAAATCATAAGGAAAAACATACAAATGGTTTTCAGCTTGTCCTTCATAGAGAGCAAAACATAAATGTATAGGACACCTTCAAGTTTAAGAGGGTGACTAGATACAAATAATTTAAGAACAAGTGAAACCAACAATATGAATCAATCAATGAAAACTTTGGGACAATGCACATTATACTAAGAATGACAACTATGCTCTCTTAATAGTGCATAAAGATAGAAGGTGGTGACTCAACATAAAAGTAGAAGAAAGGCCCTTCGTGGAGGGAAGCAGTGATTGCAAGTTTTATAACCTTCAAAAATTATGGTACTTACCGGCTTTGAGCTCTCATTGCCCCCATCATAAGCATCTTGAGTGGTTAGAGTTAATGCGAGAACAATTATGATGCATATGCTTGACAAATCATAAGTTGAAAACCTCGTGTCCCATGAATACGAGTACCCAAACCTCATGCTACTCAACTCAGAGTCCCAAACAAGGCTCTTGTCATTGTACGTATATGTGTATCATCGAGAACCGCCAACGGGGTACCTCCGTGCCTGATGACATGGAACAAGCCCACATCAAAATGACAGGACAAGCAGACAATGAACACCTCAACATCTCTTTTATTTACCATTTGTTTAGCTTTTTATTTTGAGATGCGTCGTTGAATGTCCACTATGGGTATGCTGCAAATTTCCACCATGAATTATGCATGGCTTAGATTGGCGGCCCAGGCATTTCCCTAACACATATACAAACTCCATGATCCCCGCAAGATTCCCAATTCATTTCACACCGCGGGCATCCATAAACAAAAGATCACGATATCAACTCAAATAAGAAGTGCAATGTTGAAAGCTTGCCCCATGACGGCATGGTTGGGCTAGTATCTAACTTACAACTTGCAAGCATAACAACTCAACATAAGAGACCACAATGTCAAATTTTTAAGAACGGGAAAAAGTAAAGTGTGCCTTCCGGTTTGTGAGAGCTTTACTGACCAATTTTCGCATAACACTGGTAAGAGTTTAATTTGAAGAGAAAATAAAAGCAAGTCAAATTTACTTGGAATAGCAAATTGCTAGTTGGTATGTATGGTGGACACTTTGGCAAACTTGGTTTTTAGGAGTTGGATGCACGAGTAGAGCTCATACTCAGTACAAGGCAAGGGCTAGCAAAAGACTGGGAGCGACCAACTAAGAGAGCAATAATGGCCATAATCATGCAAAGCGACAAAGCGACATTAAAAGAAGCATAAGATGGCATCAAAAGTCAAAAACTAAATTATCATAGAGGCTATTGGCGACTTTGTAAGAGTCTAACATGTGTGAGCATGCTCCAAGTCAACCCAAATAAAACATCAAGGAGAAAACCAAAATAATGCTTCCAAACGATAAAAACAACGCATGATTTTTTCAAAGGCTCATTAAGCAATCTCAGTTATTTGAGACAAGTCATGCTACAGCAAAACCTCTAAGCATACTATCAAAAAGACATCAAGCATGACATGAAAAAGCCTAAGCCGCAGTCTACACAAGCTCCTTCTTGTACCACTTTTTTGCATAAAGCTTTTTCTCTTTTCCAACACCATTTGAAATTTTTTAAGACACCTCTTTTGATGAAAACCAATAAAGATCAGAGGCAAAAATACACCTTGATGAAAAGATATGACAAGGTCTGAACGCAAATCAAGGCGAAAACGAAAACCAAAAGTAGTAGCAGAATAAGAAGAACACTCGGTTTTTGATAAGAATGAAAACTAGAGCGTTCTTGGCAAATGAAAAGCAAGGCAACTTCTCCAAAAGAAATTTGTTGGGGTCCAACCATTTATTGCAGCAAACTAACTAACTAACTAAGAAAACTAAAACAACTGACGCTCCAAGAAAAACACATAGTGCATGAAGCAATAAAAATATAGTGTCTTGAAAGGTGACCTGATTTTTGTCGATGAAGAAGGGGTGCCTCGGGGGCATCCCCAAGCTTTGACGCTTGTAATTCTTGGATATTTCTTGGGGTGATGCATGGGCATCCCCAAGCTTGAGCTTTTGTCCATTCTTCAACTCATCTCATCATTCTCTAATCCCTACATTTGAAAACTTCCTTCATACAAAACTAAACACAAATCTAATAGCAACATTAGTGCAGCATAACATATAATCAACCTCTTTTTGCTTCAGGTTTCAACCTAAAACCACCACATATATAGAATATGCTACTGTAGCAACTTCCCCAAAATTTCCGTGATCAAAAGAACTCAAAAGAAAGCGATAAAGCGGCAAACACAAATATTGGCAGAAATCTGTCAAAACAGAACAGCTGACAAAGGTCGAATTTTTGAGGGGTTTTATGTTGCTCAAATCAAAAAGTGTTCAACTAATGAAAGTTTGGATATAACCTGGGGCATATGCACAAGAAATAGCAGGTCCAAAAGATATACAGATAATTTATACGAATTTTTACGGTGCAGCACCGAAAACAGTTTCAGGACAGCAACATCCCCAAATCTTTACCTCACTCGAATTAGAGGCTTCTCTTGGCACAACAACAAAATAAATAAGATAAGGAGCGGTCATTACAGTAGTAATGACTTCCAAGACTCAAATAAATGAAAATGTACTGAATGTAAAAGATTGGGTTATCTCCCAAGAGTGCTTTTCTTTAACGCCTTTGAGCTAGGCGCAGAAAATTGCGAATCAAGTAACCTCAAGTGATGAAGTAATTATGAAAGAAGCATCGGGATCCATAATAGGAGTCTTTTCAACAATGCAAGGAATTATGTCCAAATGAGTTTTTGAAGATCCTTTATGATCACGCTTCGGTACACTACTTTCATCGAAAGGATTTTCAGGACAAATCCAACTAGAATTATTCTCCTAAACATCATGTATTCCTGAAAGTTTGTAAGGTATTGGCACTCTAAAATCATTGGGTGTGCCAACAACCGTTACAGGTGAGCCGAGCTTATTGAATTTCTTAAAAACTTTTCTAGCCTCATTGGCAACATCTTTAAATTCTAAGCGCATAGTTTCCAAAATGAAAGCTTTTTTTCAGGATCTTCAATTTCATGTAGCTTAAGGAACATGTATTGCAAAAAGGGATTAAGATTAGCAAACCTAGCTTCTAACATGTGAACTAAATAAGCGGAAGCAACTTCATAACTAGGAGCTAGCTCAACCAAAGACTTTTCCTCAACTTCTTTATGCATACTAATGTGATTAAAGAACTCCTCAATGTTATCTTTCCCAATAATTGAACCACTACCAACTGAGAGATCCTCCAAAACATACTTAGGGAACAACATAATGAACTAAAGTAAAGAAATAACAACTACCAAGGATTCTAATTTTTTTGGGTTTTTGATATAAAATGATGCAGGTAAAATAAATAAAGTAAAGCAAAACAATAACAAAGTAAAGGATGTGCGTGCGAAAAACTCCCCTCGCAGAAGTCTTCTACTTCCTCCCCGGCAACGGCGCCAGAAAATTAGCTTGATGCGTGGTTGATGACCAGCCCATTGGAAACCCCAAGAGGAAGGTGTGATGAATATAGCAGCAATATTTTCCCTCAGTTAAGAAACCAAGGTTTGTCGATCAGGAGAGGAGAGACAAACGACTGAAGGTGATGCTTGCAAGCTTCGCGACAGCTTCGGACAATTTATATATGGCGCCTCATCCAAGCTTTGCTTTGCGAGCAGCAACGTGGAACCTGCACACAACACAACCAAATACTTTGTTCCCAACTTGCGATGAGGTTGTCAATCTCACCGGTTTGCTTAAAACAAAGGGTATAAGCGTATCGAGTGGAAAGCAGTGAAAGTATGCGAGTAAAGTAAACAGTGCGAGTAAAGTAAACAGGTGATAGCAATATGATGGAAATAGGACCGGGGTCCACAGTTCACTAGTGGTGTCTCTCCATAAGATAAATAACACATGCTGGGTAAACAAATTACAATTGGGCAATTGATAGAATAAAGATAAACGTGATATGTCAAGAAGATCACTATGCGATTTACTCTGGGCATTACAACAAAATACATAGACCGCCATCCAACTGCATCTATGACTAATAATTAGGGGTGAAAACGGAACGGATTATTTCCGACCGACCGAAGGCTTACGGAAGGCAAAAACGGATTCGGTCGGATAGTTGCCGGAAACGGTCACGGATACGGTTAGTGATTAACGGATACGGAAAAGGATATAGTTTTACTAATATCCGACCATATCCAAAGATATACCATATTTCACGGTTATATACGGACAATATCCGACAAAATATCCGGCAATGGAGTTGTTGAGTATGTGACTAGGAAGAGAAGATATAAGAGAGTTATACATTTTGTCTTATAGTACACAAATACCATCATGCAAGGCACAAACTAATTTATATGAATATATATATTTACGTATGTAGAAAAATTTACAAGCTAATTTTACTTTATTATCAATGAGAGATTCGACAAAATGTTTATCCGCAACCGAACCGTATTCGCTCCATATTTGATCTGTATTCATTACCGATAGACTCCGATTCCGTATTCGTATCCGCACACTATCTGCTCCGATTCCGAATTCGAAAAAAATATGGTAACGAATATGGTTTCACTACTATCCGTCCGTATCCGCTCCGTTTTCACCCCTACTAATAATCCACTCACGGGGATATCATCCGAACACCCCATGAGTATTAAGTTGCGAACAACATATAATTGCATTAAGCAAAGTGTGTAATGTAAACAAAGCATATGCCCTCGAGCATATGAATGTTGTTTTCTCCCTAGTAGCAACAGCACATCTACAACCTTAGAGGTTTCTGTCACTCCCCCGGGTTAAATAGAGGCATGAACCCACTATCGAGCATAAATACCCCCTCTTGGAGTCACTAGCAACTACTCGGCCAAGATAGCTACTAACAACGGAGAGCATGCAAGATCATAAACAACATCGAGATAACATAAGATATATTTCAGTATAGCAACTCAATCATAACAGCAATATTCATCGGATCCCAACAAACCAAACATGTAGAATTACATAACGGTGATCTCAATCATGTAGGGCAGCTCATGAGATCTAAACATGAAGCACATGGTGGAGAGGACAACCATCTAGCTACTGCTATGGACCCATAGTCCAAGGTAGACTACTCACTCATCGCTCCGGAGGCAAGCATGGCGATGAAGAAGACCTCCGGTGGTGATTCCCCTCTCCGGCAGGGTGCCGGGAAGAGCTTCTGGACCCTCCCGATCTTCGGGTCGACGACGGCGGTGGATCGCGATGCGTTCTGGAAAAGTGATCGGGCACTTAGGTTTTTTCCGTCGGGGGGTATTTATAGGCGAAGGGGCATCGTCAGAGGTGGCCCGAGGGGCTCTCACACATAGGGGGCGCGGCCAGGGGCCTGGCCGCGCCGCCCTGGTGTGTGGGGCCCTCGTGGCCCCCCTCCAACTCCTCTTCGGATCTCTGGAAGCTTCCGAGAAAAATAAGACTTCAGGAACTTGTTTCGTCCAATTCCGAGAATATTTCCCGTGTAGCACTTCTGAAATACAAAAATAGCAAAAAACAGGGAACTAGCACTGTGGCGACTTATTAGTAGGTTAGTTCCGGAAAATGCATAAAAGTGCCACGAAGTGTAATGAAATAGTAGGCAAATGGTGTAAAAACAAGCATGGAGCATCAAAAATTATAGATACGTTGGAGACGTATCACGTATCCACTAAAAAACAACGACGAACCTTAAGTGTGTCACCCTACGGTTCGTGAATAACGTGGACATGATCGAGACTCCTCTCCGATCAATAATCATCAGCGGGATCTGGAAATCCATGACGACTCCCACTTACTCGACGATGAACTAGTGATCATGTGAACCATTAACGAACATAGTCAATTCCTTCTGTCTCACGATATTATTACTTGTCCGAGATCTGATCATTCGGTATCAACCATACCTAGTTCGATCTCGTTCCCGATAAGTCTCTTTACTCGTTCCGTGATAATGCATTCCCGTGACCTAGTCACATGCTTGCAAGCGGTGTCAATGCAATATCACCGAGAGGGCCCAGAGAATATCTTTTCGTCATCCGGATGGACAAATCCCACTCTTGATCCATGAGCCTCAACTAATACTTTCAGAGTACCCAAATCAACCTTTATAATCACCCTATTACGGTATGACGTTTGATATCATCAAAGTACCCTTCCGGTATCAGTGATTAATATGATCTCATGGTCTAAGGATTAGAACTACTTCGTATGAGTTTGATATAGCAATGAAACTTGATGACTTGATCGTATTGCTATTCTTAGTATGGGTGTGACTGTTCATCACATCATTCTTCTAATGATATAACCCCGTTATTAACAACATCCAATGTTCATGATCTGGAAACCTTGATCATCAGTTAATCAACGAGCTGGTATAAAAGAGAGGCTTCACTAGGAACCTTTTGGTTTATTAATCACACAAGTATTAATGTTTCCAATTAATACAATTCTAGCATGAGAAATAAACATTTATCATAAACATGGAATATGATAATAACCACTTTATTATTGCCTCTCGGGCATATTCCCTTCAGTCTCCCACTTGCACTAGAGTCAATAATCTAGTTGATAATTGCGTATATAACACTTATGGCATTCAGTGTTGTCCATACGCATTGCATGTGGTTAATCTGATCTCCAGATCTGACACTTTCAGTTCTGTGTGTATTTGCATGTCTTTGCGTCTCTATGCATCACTCATTCTCAAATGAGATAGTTGGGTATAAATTTGTTCCTTAGGTGAGACCTTAGTTCCTTTAGCTAAAATCATGTTGTCACTATTGTCGCACAATAGATCTTCATAGTAATAGCCATCTTGGAACTACACCTAGTTTGATAACAAACTTCTTGACACAAATGCCCTCTTTTACTACTTCTAAAGCAGCCATATACTCAACCTTTGTTGTAGAATCCATCACAATGTCTTAACTTTGGAACTCATCCAAATCCATCATGGAACTTCCTTCCATTACATTGTGCCACCTAAACATATAGCTAAAATTGAGATAAACTTAATCTGTATCTTGTGACAAACTTAGTATCAATGTAACACTTTACAATGAACTATGTGTCACTTTGTCATACATTATATATATCCTTAGTCCTTCCAAAGCACATAAGGATATCTTTACTATTGTCTAGTGATCATCTTATGACATTTATCACTCTGGTATATGCTCATAACATTTAGAGCATAGGACATATCTAGATATGTACATATCAAGGTATACATGATCGATCAAATCATTCATGTGGCTTCACTCATCAAGTGTCAAACACACCTGAATCTTGTTTCAACCTCTTCCATGCGGCAAGAACTTTTCTCGTCGTTTCCATATTGAACTTCATTCAATATTTCATCTATGTACTTTGGCACAACCATATTGGCACCTCAATCTATCTACATAGACATCGAGACCCAATATTTTGGTTTTGCCTAAGTCTTTCATTGAAAATCTAATTTTAATGAAATTCTTAACCTATGTCAATAAAAGATACATCATTTCCAATTAACAATATGTCTTCTACATAATGCACTGAAAATATGTCTCAACGCTCCCACTTAATTTATTGCAAATGCAAGCATATTCATCCTATCTGATGAAACTAAACCTTTTAATTATTTCATCACGGTGAATATTCCAACTCTGTGATGCTTACTTCAACCATTGAAGTTTGCATGCCTTTTAGCATCCTTTGAATTTACAAAACCCATTGGACCATGTCATGTACATGTCCTAGGTAACCATTCTATTAGAAGAATGTTGTCTAGTTTGTTCAACTAACATATACCAAACTTGGCATATGTAGTGGTTGCTACAGTAATCCATCCAGACAAAATATCGCTATGAAAGATCAAATCTTTTCATAGTCAACTCATTGAACATAATCGTAAACTCTTTTGATGATATGTCGACTATTTCATAGATGCAAAAACATCTATGTCTGTTTATAGATCCAAATACGTTCATTAGGCTTCATGCCTTTTGTGGGTCTTCCAAGTTCAGAAACTTGGTTTCTCGTGTATGGAACTGTCATAGATTTTATGACTTCTAGCCCTTTGACGGAGTCAGGGCCCATCATAGCTTCTTTGCATGTAGTTGGTTCATCATTGTCAAACAATAATGATTCATTCTCAAATCTAACTATTTGATTGTTACCCGACTCATGCGGTTCAATAGGAACTTAGATCTCAGTGACCATAACCTTTGAGGCACAGGGGCCATGTGCATTGTGGCCGCCTCCGGGACACTTCCCGGCGCTGCGCTACTCAGCACATATAGCTTAGGTTCAATAACCCAATCAAAGTTCTATTGTCCTCCCACTTAACTTTTTGCGAAAAATTCCTTCTCAAGAAACTTGTCGTTTTCAGCGACAAACACTTTTGTCTTAGGTGTTCTGGAGGAATACCCAACAGTTACTTTGGGATAACCTGCAAAAGACATATTTATCCAACTTTGGTTGTAAACATGTTACATATGCCTAGCATACCAAAATTTTAGAAAAGACAACTTGGGTTTTATCCCATGCCATAACTCATATGGTGTCATTTTAACGGATCATGATGGCACTCTTTTCAGTGTAAAAGCGGTGGTCTCTAAAGCTTTATCCTTCAAATATAATGGCAGTTTTATAGACAACACCTTTGATCTAATGATGTCAAACAAAGTTTGATTTCATCTCTCGAACACTCCATACTCCTATGGTGTTTCAGGAAATACAAGTCTATGGAACGATTCCTCAACTTTTAGGTGTTTGCTAAACTTGTAACTCAAATATATTCCTTTATGATCAAATCATAAATTCTATATTCTCTTGTTACAATGATTTTCAACTTCATCTAGAAATACTTTGAACATTTTTCAAATATTTCATACTTCTTCCTTATCAAGTAAATATACACATATATCTACTCAAATCATCGGTTAAAGTAAATGAAGTTCAAAGATCCACCACACACGGCTACACATAATGGACAATATGCATCAACATGTACAACGTCCAATAAGTTAGTCGTCCGTTCTTCCTTGGCCTATGAACGGAGTTTTAATCATCTCTAGGAAATTTTCACAAGTGTCAATTGATTCAAAATCAAAATGACTCCAAAATTCCATCAACATGGAGTTTCTTCATGTTTACTTTCCAATATGATTTAAACGGTGGTGTCACTCATAAGTGATCTTCTAATCATTTGTCTTGAGACATTTTTTAGCATCAGTGTTATGGATGTGATTTCTCCAACAATATAAGCGTTCACCCATCTTTTATGAATGCGGTAATAATTTGAACAACCATTGTTCTCATAATACCAGAACAAAATAACAATTATTAAAACAAATCTTGAAGGCTAGGTTTAATTCCAACAAAACACAATAACACTTTATTTGTTTTTGATGAGAATCATCCCATATTCATTTGCTAGTTAATTAGGCCATTGTAGTTCTTCTATTGCGTTGTTTTGTATGACAATTCATACCAACCAATTTAGTATCAAATACCCAAGAACCACATTGTTTTAACAAGCAACGAATACAACCATTACATGTATATCTTCTATATACCCGAGCTGGACATTTCCAGTCTTTTCTTTTCTACCAAAATAATTTTCGGATTCTCTTTTAGTAATTCCTTTCCTTTTAAGAAGAATCTATCAACATCAATAGTGGCTCCATACACATGGCACATAGTTCAAAGCATGATTAGTCAAACACTAATACCCTTGGACTCACACTTTGAAGTAGATCACCATTATCAAATATTTGGCGTTCTTCCAAATTCCATTCTTTAGTAATCTTTTAGTGTAGTAAACATTTTACCTACATCTTCTATTCATCCTATCATGACAAATTTCATGATCAAGCTACTATAGCTCATGAGGACGAATTTTGAGTATAATGTTAGTTCCCAAAACCTTTTTAGGAGATCTGGACGCCTAGCGTCTCCAATCTTCACAAATTCTCATACAATACGAGAACATGTGTCTTACTAAATTATACTCTATCACATTGCAACCAAACATTATTTCAGATATCAAAATATCTTCCACATATGATAGTTTATGAAACAATTCTTTCAGCTCCTAGACAACCTCGATACTAAAAATAACTTTTGAATATCAAGGATTTTGGAGGCAAATGTGATACTTAGATACTAACACTGGAATTGTTACTCTTGATTTAATACTACTTATTAAATTTTATCGAGTAACCAAGGCTTGCTAAAAGTTAGCAATAGGACTTAAACTTTAGATTGACATTCAAACAATACGATACCAGTTCGTAAATTTAACATCCAGAATTCTATAGTTCTATTATCTCAATTATAGCTAATCGCAAGGTAGTAAACAGATGTCAAAGACTACAACAAACTATGCAAATTCACTTTGATTTAGTTCATGATAAATTGAGTTCTATAATTCAAAATTACTAAGTGAACTCCCACTTAAAAACAGCATCCCTCTTAGTTTTCTTAAGTGATTACATGAACCAAATTCACTATACCGCAACCGATCATCATGTGCAACGGCATAGTTCCAAAGGCGAACATCACCATGTTCATCATATCAACCATATGACTTATGCTTAACCTTTCGGTTCGTGTTCCGAGACCATGTCTATACATGCTAGGCTCGCCAAGTAGAACCATAGCACTCGTGTGTGTAAAACTGTCTTACACCTGTCATATGTGAACGTAGAGTCTGTCACACCCGATCATCACGTGATGTCTCGAAACGACAAACTTTCTTGACGGTGCATGCTATGGAAGAACACATTTTTATCTTGATATTTATGTGAGAGGGATCATCTTATAATACTATCGCGCGATCAAATCTAAGCAAAATAAGATGCATAAAAGGATAAACATCACATGCATATATAATGTAATATGATATGGTCCTTCACGCATGCGATCTCCATCTTGTGCGTCATGGCATGATCTCCATCATTCCACCGGCATAGCGCCAAGGTCCATGGCGCACCGCCTTGATTGCCTTCCTCCATTACAATATATCACTTGGATATATATATATATATTTGGCACGTAGGCCATAAAATGAAAAAGGCAACCGTATGGCTTCTGCCGGTTGTTTATCACTTACAAAAAGGATCATTGCATACAATTTGTAACATAAACAATTTAACCATATCACATCACATGCCCTGCAAAAACAAGTTAGACGCTTCTAATTTGTCTTGCATATTTTACGTGGTTTGGGGCTTTCTAGGAAGAACCGTTCTTACCTACGAATATGTAACCACAACGGTGATAAAAATATTATTAACAACTCTTTGTAAAATAAATCATGACTATAGTGGGAGAAATGTGCACCCGCAAAGCCACATATGCCGAAGCATGTCAAGTGTGGGACAAGTCTCGTGAACACGGTCACGTAAGGTTAGTCCCGGGAAGCTTCAATCCCACTATGCCACTATGATCCGAAATACAAAAAATAGCAATAACATGATCATCAACGCCCACATCCCCATGTGTTCTAATCGTGCATACCAACTACGCATAGAGATGGCTCTGATACCACTGATGGGTTCGTAGCATGGAAAATAAAATTTTCCTACGCATGAACACAAACTAGTCAAGAAAACTCTACGAGATGGGAGCAACGGAGAACTAACCCTCGAAGACTGGAAGCGGATATTACGTTCCCGCACAAACCGATGGAGACTTGACGAAGACACACGTAGTCATTCACTTGACGTAGTCGTTCACTTGACAATCCGAAGATCGTGTACAAGGCGCCACAACCGGCGGTGATGTCTACGCACTTCTATTCTTGTAGACACTTGTTGGGCCTCCAAGTGCAGAGGTTTGTAGAACAGCAGCAAGTTTCCCTTAAGTGGATCACCCAAGGTTTATCGAACTCAGGGAGGTTAGAGGTCAAAGCTATCCCTCTCAAGCAACCCTGCAATCACGATACAGAAAGTCTCTTGTGTCCCCAACACACCCAATACACTTGTCAGATGTATAGGTGCACTAGTTCGGCGAAGAGATAGTGAAATACAAGTGGTATAGATTATTATAAGTAGCAAAAGTGACTTGAAGTAAATATCGCTGCGAGCAAACAAGTAACAAAACAGCAAGTAAACGGTGTGCAAAGCTTGGAAACAAGGCCTAGGGATCATACTTTCACTAGTGGACACACTCCCAACAATATAACATGAATGAACAAGTAACTTCTCTTTGCTAAGGTACTCTGAATTACTCTCCTATTGAATAACACTAATCATTGTGTAGTGGCTACAGAAGCACCCCTTAAAGTCCATCAAGTACTTGACAAACACCACTCATAGAGATATCCAAATCAGATCACAATTCAAGATAGAAATCATTGCAACTTAAACCAAGTACTAACACGGTGCACACACTGTCAACATTACACCATGAAAGGAGGAATAGATCACTCAAACTATCATAGCAATAATTATTCTCATAATCCACAAGAGATCACAATCATAGCCTAAACCAAGTACCACCATGATGCACGCACTGTCACCGTTACACCATAGCAGGAGGAATAGATTACTTTAATAACATTGCTAGAGTACACAAAATATCTAAATAATAACATGTACTTGTTCAACATGATACAAAGCTCACGATCACATAAAGATCACATCATGGGAGAGAGAGGTGAACCACATAGCTACCGGTAGAGCCCTCAGCCCCGGGGATGAACTACTCCCTCCTCATCATAGGAGACAGCAAGGTTGATGGAGATGGCGGTGAGGTCGATGGAGACGGCGGAGACGGCGATGGAGACCGATGGAGATGGCTCCGGGGGCACTTCCCCGTCCCGGCAGGGTGCCGGAACAGAGACTTCTGTCCCCCGAAATTCGTCGGTGGCGGCGGCGGAGCTACGGAACTCTTTCTGGAAATCTGATCGGGCCCTTAGGTTTTTCTCGTCGGGGGGTACTTATAGGCGAAGGGGTGTCGTCAGAGGTGGAGCCAGGCTCCCTCACACATGGGTGGCGCGGCCAGGGGCCTGGCCGCGCCAGCCCTATGTGTGGGGCCCTGGTGGCCCCTCTCCGTCTCTCCTTCGGATCTCTGGAAGCTTCCGGGAAAAATAAGACTTCAGGAACTTGTTTCGTCCAATTCCGAGAATATTTCCTGTGTATCACTTCTGAAACACAAAAACAGCAGAAAACAGGAAACTGGCACTGTGGCACTTCGTTAATAGGTTAGTTCCGGAAAATGCATAAAAATGCCACTAAGTGTAACGAAACAATAGGCAAATGGTGTAAAAACAAGCATGGAGCATCAAAAATTATAGATACGTTTGAGACGTATCAAGCATCCCCAAGCTTAACTCCTGCTCGTCCTCGAGTAGGTAAGTGATAACAAAAGAATAATTTTTGAGGTGACATGCACCTACACAATCTTGATCATATATGTAAGCATTGGTGAGCTGGGATCAATAGAACTTAAAACATGGGCATGAAGATATAATCATGACAATAAGAACTTAGCAACCATGTTGTAAACATGCAAATGAACACAAACAAAAGATCATGATAATGAAACAATGAAAGTCAAACGTGTGTTCAAATCATAAGGAAAAACATACAAAAGGTTTTCAGCTTGTCCTTCAAAGAGAGCAAAACATAAATGCATAGGACACCTTCAAGTTTAAGAGGGCGACTAGATACAAATAATTTAAGAACAAGTGAAACCAATCATCATGAGTCAATCAATGAACTTTGGGACAATGCATATCACACTAAGAATGACAACTATGCTCTCTTAATGGTGCATAAAGAAAGAAGGTGGTGACTCAACATAAAAGTAAAAGAAAGGCCCTTCGTAGAGGGAAGCAGTGATTAAGCATGTGCTAGAGCTTTTCATTTGTAAAACAGAGAGATAAAACTTGATTTTGAGAGGTGGTTGTCTTTGTCAACGACTGGCAATGGGGTTCTTACTATCTTCCATACAAAAATGAAGCAAGTTTTTGAGAGAGAGATTGGCACTTTGGTGCTCTTTTTATAAAACTTGGCACTCCTCCCCACCTTTTCCTTTCACATACCATGGCTAACCGATTCCATCGGGTGCCCACCAACATTCACATTCTTTGGAGGAGTGCCTTTTTTTCTTTCTTTTTTCTCTTTTTTTTTCTTTTTGGAATAAGCAATATGGAAGATAGCAAATCCGACCACTACGTCCCCATGAGCTGAAAACAGTGTCACAAAACGAGAAGTGTTTTGAAGGTTTTTGAAAGGTAGCACATGAAAATTTTACTTTGGAATGGCTTACAAATACCATGCATAGGAGTTTATAGTGGACACAATGGAAAACTTTGGCTTTTAGGAGTTGGATGCACGAGTAGAGCTCATACTCAGTACAAGGCGAGGGCTAGCAAAAGACTGGGAGCGACCAACTAAGAGAGCAATAATTGCCATAATCATGCAAAGCGACAAAGCGACATTAAAAGAAGCATAAGATGGCATCAAAAGTCAAAAACTAAATGATCATGAAGGCTATTGGCAACTTTGTATGAGTCAAAACATGTGTGAGCATGCGCCAAGTCAACCCAAATAAAGCATCAAGGAGAAAACCAAAATAATGCTTCCAAACGATAAAAACAACGCATGATTTCTTCAAAGGCTCATTAAGCAATCTTAGTCATTTGAGACAAGTAATGCTACAGCAAAACCACTAAGCATACTATCAAAAAGACATCAAGCACGACATGAAAAAGCCTAAGCCGCAGTCTACACAAGCTCCTTCTTGTACCACTATTTTGCACAAAGCTTTTTCTCTTTTCCAACACCATTTGAAATTTTTATAAACACCTCTTTTGATGAAAACCAATAAAGATCAGAGGCAAAAATACACCTTGATGAAAAGATATGACAAGGTCTGAACGCAAATCAAGGCAAAAACAAAAACTAAAAGCAGTAGCAGAAAAAGAAGAACACTCGGTGAACGATAAGAGTGAAAAACTGAGTGTTCTTGGCAAATGAAAACGAGTTCATCTCCTCCAAAAGAAACATGATGTGATCTAACCATTTATTGCAGCAAACAAACAAACCTAACCAACTAAGAAAACTAAAACAACTGACGCTCCAAGAAAAACACATAGTGCATGAAGCAATAAAAATATAGTGTTTTGAAAGGTGACCTGATTTTTGCCGATGAAGAAGGGGTGCCTCGGGGGCATCCCCAAGCTTTGACGCTTGTACTTCTTGGATATTTCTTGGGGTGATGCATGGGCATCCCCAAGCTTGAGCTTTTGTCCATTCTTCAACTCATCTCATCATTCTCCAATCCCTACACTTGAAAACTTCCTTCATACAAAACTAAACACAATTCTATTAGCAACATTAGTGTAAGCATAAAATATATTCAACCTCTTTTAGCTTCAGGTTTCAACTCAAAACCACCACATATATAGCAAATACTACTGTAGCAACTCCCCAAAAAGTTCCATGATCAAAAGAACTCAAAAGAAAGCGATAAAGTGGCAAACACAAATATTGGCAGAAATCTGTCAAAACTGAACAGCTGACAAAGGTCGAATTTTTGAGGGATTTTCTGTTGCTCAAATAAAAAAGTGTTCAACTAACAAAAGTTTGGATATAACCTGGGGCATATGCACAAGAAATCGCAGGTCCAAAAGATAGACAGAGAATTTTCACGAATTTTTACGGTGCAGCACCGAAAACAGTTTCAGGACAGCAACATCCCCAAATCTTACCCCGCTCAAATTAGAGGCTTCTCTTGGCACAAAAACGAAACAAAAAGGATAAGGAGCGGTCATTACAGTAGTAATGACTTCCAAGACTCAAATAAAAGAAAAATTACTGGAAATAAAAACATTGGGTTATCTCCCAAGAGTGCTTTTCTTTAACGCCTTTGAGCTAGGCGCAATAATTTGCAAAGATGCTCATGTGGGCGCCATATAAAAGCTTGAGGCAAAGGCGCCATATAGGAACTTAAAGCAAAAGAGAGAATCAAAAAGCAAATGTGGAACACATTTAAATCTAAACCACTTCCTATGAAAAATAGTCTTGTAAAGAGACAAGTCATGAAAGCGCAAAGCAAAAAGCATAGGAAGGCAAAACAAGTACAACTTCAAGAATTGCAACATAAAGAGGGGAAACTCAATATTGTTGAGATCCATCAAACCATGTTTCCCTCTCTCATAATAACTTTCAGTAGCATCATGAATAGAACTAACAATATAACTATCACATAAAGCATCCCTATCATGAGCCACATGCATAAAAGGATTAATACTCCCCACATGAACAATAGTAGTAGGAGCAGATTCAACAAAATAATTATTCTCATCACCATAATCATCAAAGACAGGAGGCATATTGTAATCATAACTAATTTTCTCCTCAAAAGTAGGTGAACTGAAAATATTATACCCATCATCACAAGCTAGAGAATTACTATGTCGCAAAGCATACTCATCAAACATATCATCATAAGAAGGAACATGTATAGCACTAATGGTACAACAATTATTAACCTTAGAATTGGTACCAAAAAGATTTTCAATATCAAAAGTAGAGTGCTTTTCCCAATCATGATCACTAACATAGGTAACAGACATAGGAACATCATCCCAATCAGAATTATCATAATCTATAGCAGGATCATAACGCTTAGGGGAAGATACCGTGTCCTCTCGCCTCTTACTCCTCTTCTTCTTCTTCTTCTTCTTCTTCCTCTTCTTACTCTCTCCTTTAGGAGGGAGAGACTTGAAGGGCATCTTCTCCACATATTCTTTTGGAGGGAAAGACATCTTCTCCACATAATCTGGCTTGCTGACAGAAACAACAGAAGAAACTTTGGAGGATTCCTCCTCTCTATTAATAAGATCGAAACATCTATTAGTCCTATCATAGCTTGGCAAAACATCATGTTTAATAAGATCTTGTAAGTAAGTATTTGCGAGGCAATCTTTAGCACAATAGAGATGACAACCACGAAGGGTGCTATTAAGATCAACATCATTCATGTCTACCAAAGCAATCTTTCTAGATATCTCTTCACAATTCAAAAACAAAGTAAGCTCATCATACTGATTGAAAGTAATCTTATCATCACAATACAAATCTGCGGTACTCGTTCGATTAATTGGGCATTGAAAATTAAAGTGCCCCTTTTCACCGCAAAACTCACAAAGAAAAGGATAAAGCTCACAAACCCATTCACCAAGCACATCTAGATCCTTGAGCCACATGCTGGTTTCTTCATTTGCATGGGTGATGCAATAATCTTCCTTGTTGTAACTCTGTTCACAAGGTCTATGTATTCCACAAAAATTAACATGCTTATAAGAAATAGTACTTTTAGAAGTTTGAGCATGTTTATTGCAATCATCAATAACAATATCACTTTCTATGCAAGTGTCCTTAAAAGGTTCATGATACACGTCCCCATTTCCTTTAGGAACATTTATATGGGAAGCAAAGGCTTTAAAGCAATCAACCATAATTTGAGGATCAAGACCATATTTAGCACTAAGCTCTTGAAAATTAGCAGTTTCAACAAAAGACTTAATGCAATCAAACTCGTAATTCATACCTGATCCTTTACCTTTGTCGCTATCCCAACCTTCAATATTGTTTTGAATTGTCTCAAGCAGACCCCACTTGGTGTCGACATCCTTTCTTGTGAAAGACCCATCAAAGCATGCATCTAGATAGTCCTTGTAATATCCTGAAAGCCTTGCATAAAAATTATTAATAACAATATTACGGGGAAGATCATGAATAGGACATTTATGCATTAGTAACTTCAATCTTCCCCACGCTTGGGCAATGCTTTCTCCCTCATGAGGCCAAAAATTATATATCTGATTACGATCTTTATGAATCTCACTTGGAGGATAGAATTTAGAATAAAAGAGAGGTACAATTTCCTCCCATGCAATAGATGGACCATCTTCAAGCAGCCGATACCACTCCTCAGCTCTGCCTTTCAATGATAAAGAAAATAGCTTCTTCTTAACTTGGTTCATCGAAATACCTGCACACTGGAACAACTCGCATAATTCATGTATAAAGAGCAAATGATCACCAGGATGGACAGTTCCATCACCTAAATAGCAGTTATCCCTAACACGTTCAACAATCTTCGTAGGTATTTTAAAAGGATGAGGAGCACAAGCATCATTAGAAACATCACATATGGGAGATAAAATATCATCAGAGCAAACTTTCTGCACTAAAGCTGGGGGACTAAAAATATCATACTCAACAAAACCAGCTTCCCCAAGCTTAGACTTTTCTATAGCATTAGCAATAACAGGATTCAAAGCATTCGTACTAATAACATTGCTATGCGAAATAAGCTCCAAAGGATTTTCAATTTTCTCTTCAAATCTAAAATTAGGAAAATGACTAAAGAACTCTTTGTTTTCCATTAAGCCTAACTAGTGAAAATAAAAACAAGAAACAAAAAGATGTAATTGCAGAATCTAAAGGACATAACTCCGAGCACTCACACAGGAGGATGCGAGTACCTTTTACCTTACCTCCCCGGCAACGGCGCCAGAAAAGAGCTTGATGTCTACGCACTTCTATTCTTGTAGACACTTGTTGGGCCTCCAAGTGCAGAGGTTTGTAGAACAGCAGCAAGTTTCCCTTAAGTGGATCACCCAAGGTTTATCGAACTCAGGGAGGTTAGAGGTCAAAGCTATCCCTCTCAAGCAACCCTGCAATCACGATACAGAAAGTCTCTTGTGTCCCCAACACACCCAATACACTTGTCAGATGTATAGGTGCACTAGTTCGGCGAAGAGATAGTGAAATACAAGTGGTATAGATTATTATAAGTAGCAAAAGTGACTTGAAGTAAATATCGCTGCGAGCAAACAAGTAACAAAACAGCAAGTAAACGGTGTGCAAAGATTGGAAACAAGGCCTAGGGATCATACTTTCACTAGTGGACACACTCCCAACAATATAACATGAATGAACAAGTAACTTCTCTTTGCTAAGGTACTCTGAATTACTCTCCTATTGAATAACACTAATCATTGTGTAGTGGCTACAGAAGCACCCCTTAAAGTCCATCAAGTACTTGACAAACACCACTCATAGAGATATCCAAATCAGATCACAATTCAAGATAGAAATCATTGCAACTTAAACCAAGTACTAACACGGTGCACACACTGTCAACATTACACCATGAAAGGAGGAATAGATCACTCAAACTATCATAGCAATAATTATTCTCATAATCCACAAGAGATCACAATCATAGCCTAAACCAAGTACTACCATGATGCACGCACTGTCACCGTTACACCATAGCAGGAGGAATAGATTACTTTAATAACATTGCTAGAGTACACAAAATATCTGAATAATAACATGTACTTGTTCAACATGATACAAAGCTCACGATCACATAAAGATCACATCATGGGAGAGAGAGGTGAACCACATAGCTACCGGTAGAGCCCTCAGCCCCGGGGATGAACTACTCCCTCCTCATCATAGGAGACAGCAAGGTTGATGGAGATGGCGGTGAGGTCGATGGAGACGGCGGAGACGGCGATGGAGACCGATGGAGATGGCTCCGGGGGCACTTCCCCGTCCCGGCAGGGTGCCGGAATAGAGACTTCTGTCCCCCGAAATTCGTCGGTGGCGGCGGCGGAGCTACGGAACTCTTTCTGGAAATCTGATCGGGCCCTTAGGTTTTTCTCGTCGGGGGGTACTTATAGGCGAAGGGGCGTCGTCAGAGGTGGAGCCAGGCTCCCTCACACATGGGTGGCGCGGCCAGGGGCCTGGCCGTGCCAGCCCTATGTGTGGGGCCCTGGTGGCCCCTCTCCATCTCTCCTTTGGATCTCTGGAAGCTTCCGGGAAAAATAAGACTTCAGGAACTTGTTTCGTCCAATTCCGAGAATATTTCCTGTGTATCACTTCTGAAACACAAAAACAGCAGAAAACAGGAAACTGGCACTGTGGCACTTCGTTAATAGGTTAGTTCCGGAAAATGCATAAAAAATGCCACTAAGTGTAACGAAACAATAGGCAAATGGTGTAAAAACAAGCATGGAGCATCAAAAATTATAGATACGTTTGAGACGTATCAGGCGGCGCCTCCGTACTCGGTCACACGTACGGCTTGTCATCGTCTCCTCCACGCCCTCGGTCCAGCGGGGCAGCGGAAGAAGGGATCCTCCGGACACTCCAACACCACTTCAACTAAGTGTATGAAATCGAACTATAATTTTGGCAGAGCTTCGCTAAGCAATGTTGACGGTGGAGCAGCAACTATGGGAAGAAGGGAGGGGTCAAGAAATGTGAGAAGAGGGAGAAGAAGGCTCCTTTTATAGGAGAGGAGGTGGCAACCCCCTCTTCATGGTGGTAACCCCCTCTTCATGGTGGTAACCTCCATTTTAATTTTGCATGACATTCATGCTAATTAAAACTCACACTAATTGAATTAATAAAACATTTTTATTTCTTTAATATTTGTTAATTCAATCAATTAACAAACATTAACAAAAAACCCCTTGAGTTAGTTCGATATGCCAAAACAGTTTCGGCACTTTTCTGAAACAACCCTCATGCTGTCCTATAATTCGATCGGAGTATCGTATCCACTCAAAAACGACGACGAACCTTAAGTGTGTCACCCTACAGTTCGTGAATAACATGGACATGATCGAGACTCCTCTCCGATCAATAATCATCAGCGGGATCTGGAAATCCATGACGACTCCCACTTACTCGACGATGAACTAGTGATCGTGTGAACCATTAACGAACATAGTCAATTCCTTTTGTCTCACGATATTATTACTTGTCCGAGATCCGATCATTCGGTATCAACCATACCTAGTTTGATCTCGTTCCCGACAAGTCTCTTTACTCGTTCCGTGATAATGCATTCCCGTGACCTAGTCACATGCTTGCAAGCGGTGTTAATGCAATATCACCGAGAGGGCCCAGAGAATATCTTTCCGTCATCCGGATGGACAAATCCCACTCTTGATCCATGAGCCTCAACTAATACTTTCAGAGTACCCAAATCAACCTTTATAATCACCCTGTTACGGTGTGACGTTTGATATCATCAAAGTACCCTTCCGGTATCAGTGATTAACATGATCTCATGGTCTAAGGATTAGAACTACTTCGTATGAGTTTGATATAGCAATGAAACTTGATGACTTGATCATATTGCTATTCTTACTATGGGTGTGACTGTTCATCACATCATTCTTCTAATGATATGACCCTGTTATTAACAACATCCAATGTTCATGATCTGGAAACCTTGATCATCAGTTAATCAACGAGCTAGTATAAAAGAGAGGCTTCACTAGGAACCTTTGGTTTATTAATCACACAAGTATTAATGTTTCTGAATAATACAATTCTAGCATGAGAAATAAACATTTATCATAAATATGGAATATGATAATAACCACTTTATTATTGCCTCTCGGGCATATTCCCTTCACATCAGTTCCCATAAAAGTTTTAATACATTCATAATCATAATTTATACCTGACCTCCTACCTTTGTCGTTCTCCCATCATTCAGCATTTTCTTGAATACGGTCAAGAAGATCCCATTTAGCTTCTCCTTTCATATGAGTAAATGATCCAAAATAGGAAGCATCCAAATAATCCTTGTCATGAAGAGCAAGCCTCGCATAAAAATTATCAATAACAATATTACTGGGGAGCTCATGAATGGGACATTTGAGCATTAGTAACTTCAATCTCCTCCACGCTTGGGCAATACTCTCTCCGTCATGAGGCCAAAAGTTATATATTCGATTACGATCTTTATGAATTTCACTTGGAGGATAAAACTTGGAATAAAAGAGAGGTACAATTTCCTCCCATGCAATAGATGGACCATCTTTAAGCAGCCGATACCACTCCTCAACTCCGCCTTTCAGTGATAAAGAGAATAGCTTCCTCTTAACTTTGCTTGATGAAATACCTGCACACTTGAACAACTCGCATAATTCATGTATAAAGAGTAAGTGATCACCCGGATGGACAGTTCCATCTCCTGAATAGCAGTTATCCATAACACGTTCAACAATTTTCATAGGTATTTTAAAAGGATCTAATTGAGCAGGTGGTGGTTGTGGTTCATCCACATCCGCAGCAGTAGTAGTATTCCCAAATAGGAAACCAAATGGAGAACTCTCCATAGCAAAATAAAAAAAGACAGAAATAAAAACAATACTCACAGCGACGGTTACCTTTACCAATTCCACTCTTCAATATCGCTTCACTCTCCGGCAACGGCGCCATAAAATAGTCTTGATGACCCACAAGTATAGGGGGTGTATCGTAGTACTTTCGATAAATAAGAGTGTCAAACCCAACGAGGAGCAGAAGGTGTTGACAAGTGGTTTTGATCAAGGATTCACTGTAAATAATAGCAAACGGGTTTTCAGGGGT
Source organism: Dactylis glomerata (assembly GCA_007115705.1). Classification (NCBI taxonomy): domain Eukaryota; kingdom Viridiplantae; phylum Streptophyta; class Magnoliopsida; order Poales; family Poaceae; genus Dactylis; species Dactylis glomerata. The sequence continues at coordinate 2,236,055 of QXEO01001356.1, forward strand.
ATTTGGTAATGCAAATAAATAAAGTACGAGTAAATAAAAGACAGTAATAATAATTGCTGCAGGTGGCCCAATCCTTTCTAGAGCAAAGGACAAGCCGGTTGTGTAACTTATGATAACCAAACGTTCTCGAGGACACACGGGAGTTTCTGTCAAGTGCTTTCACTTCATACCGCTAAATAATCTTTATTGGTTTGATAAGTGTTATGGGGGTGAACCTGTGCTAGCGCACTACCCTTACTAGCATAAATACAGACTTCTGATTATACCCCTTGCAAGCATCCGCAACTACAAGAAAGTAATTAAGATAAATCTAACCACAGCCTTAAACTCTAAGATCCTACGCTCCCTGGTGCAATGGTTTCCCAATGGAGGTTTATGTTTCTGTCACTCCAGCAACCCCACAATTGGTAGCCAAATACACAATGCATCTCACTAGGCCCAAAAATGGTTAAGTATCGTGTAGTCGACGTTCACATGACACCACTAGTGAAATAGCACCACAACAAATAAATATCAAACCATAAAATGTTACTCAACATAATTCCACTACTAACGACTTGACTTCTCCCATGTCCTCAAGAACTAAACGAACTACTCACAAGACATCATATGGATCATGATCAGAGGTGAAATAATGGTAAATAACAATCTGAACATAAACCTTAATTCAATGGTTCCACTCAATAGCATCAACCACAAGAGTAATCAACACCGGGAAAGTCTCCCCTAAGAATTTGACAAGATTCAACTCAAGATGTTACAGCGGGACGGTGTGGTGATGGTGTAGATGAAGGTGCTGGTGATGAGGATGATGGTGATGATGATCCCGATGAAGTCTAGCGCGATGATGATGATGATGGCGGCGATCTCCCCTCTCCGGGAAGGAATTTCCCTGGCAGATTTCTGCCTGCCGAGAGCTTTTCTCTCTCTGGTGTTTTCCGCCCCACAGAGGCAGCGGTGTCTATCTCTGAGCCCTCCCTGACTTAGGTTTCGGGGACGATGAAATACGCGAAGGGGCGATGGCAGAAGTGGGCCAGGGCGGCCACACAATAGGCCGGTGCGGCCAGGGGTGGGCCCGCACCCCCTGTGTGTGTGCTTGCCCTGTGGCTCCTCTCACCTCCTCCTTTTGGCCTCTTCAGTCTTCTGGCAAAATATAATTTTCTGGTATTTTTCTGGAATTTCCTAATCTTCCGAAATACGGTGTCTTGAGAGTCCTTTTTCCAGCAGAATCCTGACTCCGGCAGCAAATCCTCCAATGATCATCAAACATGTAAAAACAGAGGAAACAACATAAGTATCATATCTAAATGTGAAATATATCAATGAATAACAGTAAATTATGATACAAAATAGTGATGCAAAATGGACGTATCAATGTTGCTAAGAAGAAACCTTTGGGAAGGATTAATGATGTTCTTATTATGGTTAACAATAACCTTGTTCCCGTTGCTTTCCCTGTTTTGGATATTGAATGCAATGCTTCATGTCCTATTATTTTGGGAATATCTTTTCTTAGAACTGTTGGTGTCATCATTGATATGAAGGAAGGTACCATTAAATATCATTTCCACTCAAGAAAGGTATGGAACACTTCCCTAGAAAGAGAAAGAAATTACTTTTTGACTCTATTCTTATAGAAAATTAAGAACTTGATGCTTCATTGCTTGATATTACTTGATTTCCACTTTCCGCGCCTAGCTCAAAGGCATTAAAGAAAAGCACTCTTGGGAGATAACCCAATGTTTTCTTTTCAGTACTTTTTTCTTTTTGTTGAGTCTTGGAAGTTATTACTACTGTAATGACCTCTCCTTGTAATTTTTATTTTGTTTTTGTGCCAAGAAGAACATCTAATTTGAGGAAGGTAAGATTTGGGGAAGTTGCTGTCCTGAAACAGATTTCTGTGCTGCACCATAAAAATACGTGAAAATTCTCAGAATATCTTTTTGATCTACGATTTCTTGTGCGCATGCCCCAGGTTATTTCCAAACTTTTATTTGTTTTGCGCTTTTTGATTTGAGCAACAGAAGGTCCTCGAAAAAATCGATCCTTGTCAGCTGTTCTGTTTTGACAGATTCTATCACTATTTGTGTTTGCCTCTCGATCGCTTTCTTTTTTAGTTCTTTTGATCACGGAACTTTTGAGGAAGTTGCTACAGTAGATTATGCTTTAATGGATGGTATATTTGAGTTTGAAACTGAACCAAAAGAGTAGAATTACTATCATGCTTATACTAATGTTGCTAAGGGCTCGTTTGGCTCCCATCATTTGGGGCTAGAATCAAAGAATTCTTTTATGATTCTGTCAATTACTTGTTTGGCTGCCACGGAATTGGTTATGCAATTCATTTCGAATTCCATGGTTTTTCATCTCATACCTAACCTTAATACCTATTGGGTACCCTGTCATTTCTGTGGATTTTTCAAAATGAAATGATATCATCATTGTCATTTCATTTCATTTCTACCAAATGAAATGAAATGATGGGTGCCAAACGAGCTCTAATAGAATTGTGTGAAGTTTTGTATGAAGGAAGTTTTCAAGTGTAGGGAAAGGAGAGTGATGAGATGAGATGAAGTATGGACAAAAGCTCAAGCTTGGGGATGCACATGTCACCCCAAGAAATATCCAAGAGGTACAAGCGTCAAAGCTTGGGGATGTCCCCGAGGCACCCCTTCTTCATCGGCAAATATCAGGTCACCTTTCAAGACACTATATATTTATTGCTTCATGTACTATGCGTTTTTCTTGGAGCGTCTTTACTTTCAGTTTCAGTTTTCTTTTGTTTGTTTGCTGCAATAAATGGTTGGACCCCAACAAATTTCTTTTGGAGAAGACATACTCTGTTTTTCATTGCCAAGAACACTCTAGTTTCCACTCATATCGTTCAACGAGTGTTCTCTTTTTCTGGAACTGCGTTTATTTTTCGCCTTGATTTTTGTTCAGATCTTGTTATATCTTTGTATCAAGGTGTATTTAGACCACTGGTCTATGTTGGTTTTCATCTAAAAGAGTGGTTTCAAAAAGATTGAATGGTGTTGGCAAAGAGAAAAAAGTTCCATACCCATAGTGGTACAAATGGGAGCTTGTTTAGACTGTGGCTTAGACTTTTGCTTGTCATGCTTGATGTTATTTTGATAGTATGCTTAGTAGTTTTGCAGTAGCATGACTTGTCTCAAATGACTAAGATTGCTTAATGTGCCTTTGAAAGAATCATGCGTTGTTTTTGTTATATGGGAGCATATTATTGTGGTTTTCTCCTTGATGCTTTATTTGGGTTGACTTGGCGCATGCTTACAACATGTTTGACTCTAACAAGTCGCCATAAGCCTCTATGATCATTTGGTTTTTGACTTGTGATACCACTTTATGCTTCGGTTGATGATGTTTTGTCGCTATGCATGATTATGGCCGTTATTGCTCTCTTAGTTGGTCGCTCCTAGTGTTTTGCTAGCCTTCATTTTGTACTGAGAGGGAATACTTCTCATGCATCCAACTCCCAACAACCAAAGTTTTCCAAAGAGTCCACTATAAATTACTATGCATGGTATTTGCAAGCCATTCCAAGTAAATTTTCATGTGCTACCTTTCAAAAAAACCTTCAAAATACTTCTCAATTTGTGACACTGTTTTCAGCTTATGGGGACATAGTGGTCGGATTTGCTATCTTCCATATTGTTTTATTCCAAAAAATAAAAAAAAATAAAAAAGAAAAGAAAAAAGGCACTCCTCCATGGTATGTGAAAGTTGGTGGGCACCCGATGGAATTGGTTAGCCATGGTTTGTGAAAGGAAAAGTGGGGAGGAGTGCCAAGCTTTATAAAAGAGCAGAAAAGTGCCAATCTCTCTCTCAAAAACTTGCTTAGTATGGAAGATAGTAAGAACCCCATTGCCAGTTGCTTGTTGCGTGGTGAATGACCAGCCCGTTGGGAACCCCAAGAGGAAGGTGTGATGAATATAGCAGCAGATTTTCCCTCAGTTAAGAAACCAAGGTATGTCAATCAGGAGAAGAACGAACAATACGACTGAAGGCGATGCTTGCTAGTTTGCGACAGCTTCGGACAATTTATATATGGCACCTCGTCCAAGCTTTGCTTGCTAACTGCAACTCGGAACCTGCACACAACACAGACAAATACTTTGCTCCCAACTTGCGATGAGGTTGTCAATCTCCCCGGTTTGCTTGAAACAACGGGTATGAGCGTATCGAGTGGAAAACAGTAGAAGTATGCGAGTAAGGTAAACAGTGTGAGTAAAGTAAACAAGTGATAGCAATATGATGGAAATAGGACCGAGGTCCACAGTTCACTAGTGGTGTCTCTTCATAAGATAAATAGCACATGATGGGTAAACAAATTACAGTTTGGCAATTGATAGAATAAAGATAACGTGATATGTCAAGAAGATCACTACGCGATTTACTCTAGGCATTACAACAAAATACATAGACCGCCATCCAACTGCATCTATGACTAATAATCCACTTGTGGCGAATCAATCCGAGAACTCCACAAGTATTAAGTTGCGAACAACAGATAATTGCATTAAGCAAAGTGTGTAATGTAAACAAAGCATATGCCCTTGAGCAAATGAATGTTGTTTTCTCCCTAGTAGCAACAGCACATCTACAACCTTAGAGGTTTCTGTCACTCCCCCAGATTAAATAGAGGCATGAACCCACTATCGAGCATAAATACCCCCTCTTGGAGTCACTAGCAACTACTCGGCCAAGATAGCTACTAACAACGGAGAGCATGCAAGATCATAAACAACATAGAGATAACATAAGATATATTTCAGTATATCAACTCAATCATAACACCAATATTCATCGGATCCCAACAAACCAAACATGTAGAATTACATAACGGTGATCTCAATCATGTAGGGCAGCTCATGAGATCTAAACATGAAGCACATGGTGGAGAAGACAACCATCTAGCTACTGCTATGGACCCATAGTCCAAGGTAGACTACTCACTCATCGCTTCGGAGGCAAGCATGGTGATGAAGAAGACCTCCGGTGGCGATTCCCCTGTCCGGCAGGGTGCCGGGAAGAGCTTCTGGACCCTCCCAATCTTCGGGTCGACGGCGGCGGCGGATCGCGATGTGTTCTGGAAAATTGATCGGGTACTTAGGTTTTTTCCGTCGGGGGGTCTTTATAGGCGAAGGGGCATCGTCAGAAGTGGACCGAGGCGGTCTCACATGTAGGGGGCGCGGCCAGGGCCTGGGCCGCGCCGCCCTGGTGTGTGGCCACCTCGTGGCCCCACTCCATCTCCTCTCCGGATCTCTGGAAGCTTTCGGGGAAAATAAGACTTGAGGAACTTGTTTCGTCCAATTCCGAGAATATTTCCTGTGTATCACTTCTGAAACACAAAAACAGCAGAAAACAGGGAACTGGCACTGTGGCGACTTGTTAATAGGTTAGTTCCGGAAAATGCATAAAAGTGCCACGAAGTGTAACGAAATAGTAGGCAAATGGTGTAAAAACAAGCATGGAGCATCAAAAATTATAGATACGTTGGAGATGTATCAAGCATCCCCAAGCTTAACTCCTGCTCGTCCTCGAGTAGGTAAGTGATAACAAAAGAATAATTTTTGAGGTGACATGCACCTACACAATCTTCATCACATATGTAAGCATTTGTGAGCTGGGATCATAAGAACTTAAAACATGGGCATGAAGATATAATCTTGACAATAAAGAACTTAGCAACCATGTTATAACATGTAAATGAACACAAACAAAAGATCATGAAAATGAAACAATGAAAGTCAAACGTGTGTTCAAATCATAAGGAAAAACATACAAATGGTTTTCAGCTTGTCCTTCATGGAGAGCAAAACATAAATGCATAGGACACCTTCAAGTTTAAGAGGGCGACTAGATACAAATAATTTAAGAACAAGTGAAACCAACAATATGAATCAATCGATGAAAACTTTGGGACAATGCACATTATACTAAGAATGACAACTTTGCTCTCTTATGGTGTATAAAGAAAGAAGGTGGTGACTAAACATAAAAGTAAAAGAAAGGCCCTTCGCAGAGGGAAGCAGTGATTGCAAGTTTTATAACCTTCGAAAATTATGGTACTTACCGGCTTTGAGCTCTCATTGCCCCCATCATAAGCATCTTGAATGGTTAGAGTTAATGCGAGAACAATTATGATGCATATGCTTGACAAATCATAAGTCGAAAACCTCGTGTCAGGTGAATACGAGTACCCAAACCTCATGCTACTCAACTTAGAGTCCCAAGCAAGGCTCTTGTCATTGTAAGTATATATGTATCATCGAAAACCACCAACGGGGTACCTCCGTGCCCGATGACATGGAACAAGCCCACATCAAAATGACAGGACAAGCAGACAATGAACATCTCGACATCTCTTTTATTTGCCATTTGTTTAGCTTCTTATTGTGAGATGCGTCGTCGAATGTCCACCATGGGTATGCTGCAAATTTCCACCATGAATTATGCATGGCTTAGATTGGCGGCCCAGGCGTTTCCCTAACACATATACAAACTCCATGATCCCCACAAGATTCCCAATTCATTTCACACCGCGGGCATCCATAAACAAAAGATCACGATATCAACTCAAATAAGAAGTGCAATGTTGAAAGCTTGCCCCATGACGGCATGGTTGGGCTAGAATCCAACTTACAACTTGCAAGCATAACAACTCAACATAAGAGACCACAATGTCAAATTTTTAAGAACAAGAAAAAGTAAAGTGTGCCTTCCGGTTCGTGAGAGCTTTACTGACCAATTTTCGCATAACACTGGTAAGAGTTTAATTTGAAGAGAAGATAAAAGCAAGTCAAATTTACTTGGAATAGCAAATTGCTAGTAGGTATGTATGGTGGACACTTTGGAAAACTTTGGCTTTTATGAGTTGGATGCACGAGTAGAGCTCATACTCAGTACAAGGCGAGGGCTAGCAAAAGACTGGGAGCGACCAACTAAGAGAGCAATAATGGCCATAATCATGCAAAGCGACAAAGCGACATTAAAAGAAGCATAAGATGGCATCAAAAGTCAAAAACTAAATGATCATAGAGGCTATTGGTGACTTTGTAAGAGTCTAACATGTGTGCGCATGCGCCAAGTCAACCCAAATAAAGCATTAAGGAGAAAACCAAAATAATGCTTCCAAATAATTAAAAACAACGCACGATTTTTTCAAAGGCTCATTAAGCAATCTCAGTTATTTGAGACAAGTCATGCTATAGAAAAACCACTAAGCATACTATCAAAAAGATATCAAGCATGACATGAAAAAGCCTAAGCCGCAGTCTACACAAGCTCCTTCTTGTACCACTATTTTGCACAAAACTTTTTCTCTTTTCCAACACCATTTGAAATTTTTAAGACACCTCTTTTGATGAAAACCAATAAAGATCAGAGGCAAAAATACACCTTGATGAAAAGATATGACAAGGTCTGAATGCAAATCAAGGCGAAAACGAAACCAAAAGCAGTAGCAGAAAAAGAAGAACACTCGGTGAAATTGTAAGAATGAAAAACGGAGTGTTCTTGGCAAATGAAAAGCAAGGCAACTTCTCCAAAATAAATTTGTTGGGTCCAACCATTTATTACAGAAAACAAACTAAACTAACTAAGAAAACTAAAACAACTGACGCTCCAAGAAAAACACATAGTGCATGAAGCAATAAAAATATAGTGTTTTGAAAGGTGACCTGATTTTTGCCGATGAAGAAGGGGTGCCTCGGGGGCATCCCCAAGCTTTGACGCTTGTACTTCTTGGATATTTCTCGGGGTGATGCGTGGGCATCCCCAAGCTTGAGCTTTTGCCCATTCTTGAACTCATCTCATCATTCTCCAATCCCTACACTTGAAAACTTCCTTCATACAAAACTAAACACAATTCTATTAACAACATTAGTGTAAGCATAACATATAATCAACCTCTTTTTGCTTCAGGTTTCAACCCAAAACTACCACATATATAGCATATACTACTGTAGCAACTTCCCCTAAAGTTCCGTGATCAAAAGAACTCAAAAGAAAGCGATAAAGCGGCAAACACAAATATTTGCAGAAATCTGTCAATTCAGAACAGCTGACAAAGGCCGAATTTTTAAGCGGTTTTCTGTTGCTCAAATAAGAAAGTGTTCAACTAATGAAAGTTTGGATATAACCTGGGGCATATGCACAAGAAATCGCAGGTCCAAAAGATATACAGATAATTTATACGAATTTTTACGGTGCAGCACTGAAAACAGTTTCAGGACAGCAACATCCCCAAATCTTACCTCACTCAAATTAGAGGCTTCTCTTGGCACAACAATGAAATAAACAAGATAAGGAGCGGTCATTACAGTAGTAATGACTTCTAAGACTCAAATAAAAGAAAAAGTACTGAAAATAAAACATTGGGTTATCTCCCAAGAGTGCTTTTTTTAACGCCTTTGAGCTAGGCGCAGAAAATTGCGAATCAAGTAACATCAAGTGATGAAGCATCAAGCTCATAATTTGCTCTAAGAATAGAGTCAAAAAGTAATTTCTTTATTTTCCTAGGGAAGTGTTCCATACCTTTCTTTAGTGAGAATTGATATTTGATAGTGCCTTCCCTCATATCAATGATGGCACCTACAGTTCGAAGAAAGGGTCTTCCCAAAATAATAGGATATGAAGCATGGCATTCAACGTCCATAACGAGGAAATCAACGGGAACAAGGTTATTGTTAACCACAATAAGAACATCATTAATCCTTCCCAAAGGTTTCTTCTTAGCAACATCACCAATAGGAACATCATAATAACACTTTTCAAGCGGTGGTAAATCAAGCATGTCATAAATCTTTCTAGGCATGATAGAAATACTAGCACCTAGATCACATAAAGCATGGAAATCAAAACCATTAACATGCATATCAATGATGGGTTCCCAACCATCTTCTAACTTCTTGGGAACAGAGGCTTTTTGCTGCAACTTTTCATCCCTAATTTTCATGAGAGCATTGGTAATATGCTTAGTAAAAGCAATATTTAAGGAACTAGCATTGGGAGTCAAAGCAAGCTTTTGCAAGAACAAAATAACTTCAGATATATTGCAGCCATCAACATAAAAATCATTAAAAGAAGTAGAGCTATCATCTCCTACACTCCGAAAAATTTCAGCACTCTTTTGAGAAAAAGTTTTGGCAGTTTTAGGCTTTTTAACACAAGGAGTGGGAGTTTTCTCTACACCAATCAAAGTAAGAGGATTGCTAGCATTAGGAGCAACATCATTAGAGGTAGTAATGGTACAAACTTTCATATTCCTAACAATCTCATCTTCTCTTTCCCACCTGGCATGCAATTCCGCTAACAATCTAATATTTTCATCAATTCCAACTTGAATAGCATTAGCAATAGCAAAAACATTGTTCTCTTTCACATCATTAGGCAACACTTTTAATTTCAGAATTTCAACATCATGAGCAAGGCTATCAACTTTAGAAGCAAGAATATCAATTTTGCCTAACTTTTCCTCAACAGACTTGTTAAAAGTGGATTGTTTTACCATGAAGTCTTTGAGCATGACTTTAAGTTCAGAGGGCGCGGCCCTAGTGTTGTTGTAGTAATTACCATAAGAATTACCATAGCCATTACCATTGGTAGAAGGATACGGCCTATAATTGTTACTAGCAAAATTGTTCCTATAAGCATTGTTGTTAAAATTATTATTTCTAATGAAATTCACATCAACATGCTCTTCTTGAGCAACCAAATAGGCTAAAGGAACATTATTAGGATCTAGATGAGTCCTATCATTGGCAAGCATAGCCATAATGGTATCAATCTTATCACTCAAGGAAGAGGTTTCCTCAACATAATTTACCTTCTTACCTTGTGGAGCTCTCTCGGTGTGCCATTCGGAATAATTTACCATCATGTTGTCAAGTAGCTTTGTTGCGGCGCCCAAGGTAAGGGACATAAAAGTGCCTCCAACAACTGAATCAAGTAGATTCCTCGAAGAAAAATTCAGTCTTGCATAAAAAGTTTGGACAATCATCCAAGTAGTCAGTCCATGAGTGGGGCAATTCTTTATCATAGATTTCATTCTTTCCCAAGCTTGAGCAACATGTTCATTATCAAACTGAGTAAACTTCATAATATTGCTACGCAGAGATATAATCTTAGCAGGAGGATAGTATCTTCCAATAAAAGCATCCTTACACTTAGCCCATGAATCAATACTATTCTTAGTCAAAGACAGCAACCAATCTTTAGCTTTTCCTCTCAAAGAAGAAGGAAACAACTTGAGCTTAATAATTTCACTTTCTACATCCTTATATTTCTGCATCTCACATAGCTCAACAAAATTGTTGAGATGAGCTGCAGCATCTTCAGTACTAGCACCAGAAAATTGCTCTTTCATAACAAGGTTCAATAAAGCAGGCTTAATCTCATAAAAGTTTGCAGCAGGAGCAGGTGGTGCAATAGGAGTGCAGATAAAATCACTATTGTTCGTGCTAGTAAAGTCACACAACTTGGTGTTTTCAGGATTAGCCATTTCAGCAAAACTAAAAGTAGATAAGTAAAACAACTACCAAGGATTCTAATTTTTTTGGATTTTTGATATAAAACGATGCAAGTAAAAATAAAGTAAACCAAAACAATAAAACAAAGTAAAGGATGTGTGTGTGCAAAAAACTCCCCTTGCAGAGGTCTTCCACTCTTCCCCGGCAACGGCGCCAGAAAATTGTTGCTTGTTGTGTGGTGAATGACCAGCCCGTTGGGAACCCCAAGAGGAAGGTGTGATGAATATAGCAGCAGATTTTCCCTCAGTTAAGAAAACAAGGTATGTCGATCAGGAGAAGAACGGACAATACGACTGAAGGTGATGCTTGCTAGCTTGCGACAGCTTCGGACAATTGATATATGGTGCCTCGTCCAAGCTTTGCTTGCTAACTGCAACTCGGAACCTGCACACAACACAACCAGATACTTTGCTCCCAACTTGCGATGAGGTTGTCAATCTCACCGGTTTGTTTGAAACAAAGGGTATGAGTGTATCGAGTGGAAAACAGTAGAAGTATGCGAGTAAGGTAAACAGTGCGAGTAAAGTAAACAGGTGATAGCAATATGATGGAAATAGGACCGGGGTCCACAGTTCACTAGTGGTGTCTCTCCATAAGATAAATAGCACATGCTGGGTAAACAAATTACATTTGGGCAATTGATAGAATAAAGATAACGTGATATGTCAAGAAGATCACTATGCGATTTACTCTGGGCATTACAACAAAATACATAGACCACCATCCAACTACATCTATGACTAATAATCCACTTGTGGCGAATCAATCCGAAAACTCCACAAGTATTAAGTTGCGAACAACAGATAATTGCATTAAGCAAAGTATGTAATGTAAACAAAGCATATGCCCTTGAGCAAATGAATGTTGTTTTCTCCCTAGTAGCAACAGCACATCTACAACCTTAGAGGTTTCTGTCACTCCCCCAGATTAAATAGAGGCATGAACCCACTATCGAGCATAAATACCCCCTCTTGGAGTCACTAGCAACTACTCGGCCAAGATAGCTACTAACAACGGAGAGCATGCAAGATCATAAACAACATAGAGATAACATAAGATATATTTCATTATAGCAACTCAATCATAACACCCATATTCATCGGATCCCAACAAACCAAACATGTAGAATTACATAACGGTGATCTCAATCATGTAGGGCAGCTCATGAGATCTAAACATGAAGCACATGGTGGAGAAGACAACCATCTAGCTACTGCTATGGACCCATAGTCCAAGGTTGACTACTCACTCATCACTCCGAAGGCAAGCATGGCGATGAAGAAGACCTCCGGTGGCGATTCCCCTCTCCGACAGGGTACCGGAAAGAGCTTGTGGACCCTCCCGATCTTCGGGTCGACGGCGGCGGCGGATCGCGATGTGTTCTAGAAAATTGATCAGGTACTTAGGTTTTTTCCGTCGGGGGGTCTTTATAGGCGAAGGAGCATCGTCAGAAGTGGACCGAGGCGGTCTCACACGTAGGGGGCGCGGCCAGGGCCTAGGCCGCGCCGCCCTGGTGTGTGGCCACCTCGTGCCCCCACTCCGTCTCCTCTTCGGATCTCTGGAAGCTTCCGGGAAAAATAAGACTTCAGGAACTTGTTTTGTCCAATTCCGAGAATATTTCCTGTGTATCACTTCTGAAACACAAAAACAGCAGAAAACAGGGAACTGGCACTATGGCGACTTGTTAATAGGTTAGTTCCGGAAAATGCATAAAAGTGCCACAAAGTGTAACGAAACAGTAGGCAAATGGTGTAAAAACAAGCATGGAGCATCAAAAATTATAGATACGTTGGAGACGTATCACCAGTCATTGACAAGAACAACCAACTCTCAAAACAATTTTTTTTATCTCTGTTTTACAAATGAAAAGCTCTAGCACATGTTTAATCACTGCTTCCCTCTGCAAAGGGCCTTACTTTTACTTTTATGTGAGTCTCCACCTTCTACCTTTATGCATCGTCTAAGAGAGCATAGGTGTCATTCTGAGTTTAATGGGCATAGTCCTAAAATTTATTATTGATTGATTCATGATTATGGTTTTGCTTGTTCTTAAATTATTTGTATCTAGTTGCCCTCTTAAACTTGAAGGTATCCTATGCATTTATGTTTTGCTATTCCAAGAAGGACAAGCTGAAAACCACTTTGCTATGTTTTTCTATATGGTTGAAACACACACTTGACTTTCAATGTTTCATTACTCATGATCTTTTGTTTGTGTTACTTTTCATGTTATAACATGGTTGCTAAGTTTTATTGTCAAGATTATGTCTTTTATGCCCATGTTTAGAGTACTTTGATCTTAGCACTCAATGCTTTACATCGTTGATGAAGATTGTGATGGTGCATGTCACCTCAAAAATTATTGTTTTGTTATCACTTACCTACTCGAGGACGAGCAGGAGTTAAGCTTGGGGATGCTAGATACGTCTCAAACATATCTATAATTTTTGATGCTCCATGCTTGTTTATACACCATTTGCTTTGTGTTTTGTTACACTTCGTGGCATTTTTATGCATTTTCTTGAACTAACCTAGTAACGAGTCGCCACAGTGCCAGTTCCCTGTTTTTGCTGTTTTTGTGTTTCAGAAAAGCTACACGGGAAATATTCTCGAAATTGAACGAAACAAAAGCCAAAGTTCCTATTTTTTCTGAAGCGTCACGGAGTCCAAAGCAGAGACGAAGGGGAGCCAGAGGGCGGAAGCACCATGCCACAGCGCGGGCCACCCCCTGGCCATGCCGAGCTGTGGCGTGGGCCCCTGGTCCACTTCCTGACGTCGCCCTTCCGCCTATATATTCCCCTCGACGAGAAAACCTAAAACACCGAATCAATTTTCCACGAAACCTACGGTAAGCCACCATCGTCGTTGACACGAGATCGGGAGGGTCCAGAAGCTCTTCCCGGCACCCTGCCAGGGAGGAGAATCACCACCGGAGGCCTTCTGCATCTCCATGCCTGCCTCCGGAGTGATGTGTGAGTAGTCTACCTTGGACTACGGGTCTATAGCAGTAGCTAGATGGTTGTCATCTCCTCCATGTGCTTTATGTTCAGATCTTGTGAGCTGCCTATCATGATCAAGATCATCGTTGTGTAATTCTACATATTGTGTTTGTTGGGATCCGATGAATATTGGTACTTTGTCAAGTTGAATTGTTGATTTATCATCTTTATGTTATCTCTATGTTGTTTATGATCTTGCATGCTCTCCATTGCTAGTAGATATCTTGGCCGAGTAGATGCTAGTGACTCCAAGAGGGAGTATTTATGCTTGATAGTGGGTTCATGCCTCTAGTAACTTGGGGGAGTAACAGAAACCTCTAAAGTTGTAGATGTGCTGTTGTTACTAGGGAGAAATCAACAATCTTGTGTTCAAGGACATTTGTATTGTTTACATTACACACTTTGCTTAAGGCGATAATCTGTTGCTTGCAACTTAATACCCAATGGTTGCTCAGACGACATCCAGAGGGTGGATTATTAGTCATAGATGCAGTTGGATTACGGTCTATGTATTATTATGTAATGCCCAAGTGAATCTCATAGTGATCCTCATGACATTTGTGCGCTTGCTTTATTCTATCAATTGCCCAACTGTAATTTGTTTACCCAGCATGTTATTTATCTTATGGAGAGACACCACTAGTGAACTATGGACCCCAGTACATTCTTTTACATTGCTATTACCATTTATTATTTACTTGTTTTATTTACATTCTTGCAAACTACTATCTTTTACCACTCGATACGCTCAATCCTTTGTTTATAGCAAACCGGTGAGATTGACAACCTCACTGTAAGTTGGGACAAAGTACTTGGTTGTGCTGTGTGCAGGTTCCACATTGCTGCTGGTGCAAAGCTACGCCCTGGACGAGGTGCCATACAAATTGTCCGGAGCTATCGCGAAGCTAGCAAGCATCAACCTTCTGAAGTTTGGTTCTTTCTCCTACTGGTTCGATAAACCTTGGTTTCATACTGTGGGAAGACTTGCTGTTGTGCTCATCACACCTTCTCTTGGGGTTTCCAACTGGGCGGTCATATACAAAACTCCTACATTAACACCGCACCACCAGCCGTCTTAATGTCCATTTGATGAACGAGAAGACCATGCGAGGCAGCCAAGGATAGTAGTACTCGAATGGTGGTCAATCTTGCCACTGGTGAATAAGTATCAAAGAAGCTTCTTCTTGAACACCCACTTACATCCTACAGGTTTGCACCCATAAGGACGATCAGTAATTTCCTAAGTTCCATTTGCTAAGATGGAATCCATCTTACTGCGAACGGCTTCTTTCCAGTAGTCAGCATCTTGAGATGCATAGGCTTCTGAAATAGAAGTGGGAGTGTCATCCACGAGGTATACAATGAAGTCATCACCAAAGGACTTTGCAGTCCTCTGTCTCTTACTCCTAGTAGGAACTTCATTGTTATCCTCCACAGGATTATCAGAGTGTTCTATCGAAATGGTGGATTCAGGAATTGTAATTAATTCTTGACTAGATGAACTAGGCATCTCTTGATTTGATGTGCTAGATGAACCTTTTATTGGAAATATGTCCTCAAAGAAAGTCACATCATTCGACTCCATAATAGTACCAACACGCATGTCTGGTACTTCAGATTTTACTATCAAAATCTATAGCCAATGCTATGAAAAGAATATCCTAGAAGAACACAATCCATGGTTTTTGGTCCAAGCTTGCGCTTCTTGGGTATTGGCAAGTTTACCTTTGCCAAACAACCCAAAGTCCGTAAGTAAGAGAGTTTTAACCTTTTCTTTTCCCATTCCTCAAATGGTGTAATTTCTTTGTGCTTAGTGAGAACACGATTTAGGACATGACACGCATTCAAGATCACCTCCCCCCCACCATGCCTTGGAGAGACCCGAAGTGTCTAACATGGCATTAACCAAATCAGTTAGAGTACGGTTCTTTCGTTTAGCTGCCCTATAAGATTGGGGTGAGTCGGGAGGCGTCCTCTCATGGATTATACCATGTTCCGCACAAAAAGAATCAAATTCGTTGGAAAATACTCTCCACCACGATCGGACCTAAGCCGCTTAATCTTTCGATCAAGTTGATTTTCTGCTTCAACTTTATAGATTTGAAAAGGTTCAAAGCTTCATCTTTAGATTTCATAAGATACACGTAGCAGTATCTGGTGGAGTCATCGATCAAAGTCATGAAATATTTCTTTCAACCTTTTGTCAACTCACCATTCATCTCACAAAGATCTGAATGTATGAGCTCTAGTGGTGCCTGATGTCTACGCACGTTTCTATTCTTGTAGACAGTGTTGGGCCTCCAAGTGCAGAGGTTTGTAGAACAACATCAAGTTTCCCTTAAGTGGATCACCCAAGGTTTATCGAACTCAGGGAGGAAGAGGTCAAAGATATCCCTCTAAAGCAACCCTGGAATTAAGATACAAGAAGTCTCTTGTGTCCCCAACACACCCAATACACTTGTCAGATGTATAGGTGCACTAGTTCGGCAAAGAGATAGTGAAATACAAGTAATATGGATGATTATAAGTGGTAATTGCAATCTGAAATAAAAATTGCTGCGAGCAAACATGTAACAGAACTTGTTGTAAACGGTGTTTCAATGCTTAGAAACAAGGCCTAGGGATCATACTTTCACTAGTGGACACTCTCAATAATGATAACATAATTGAACACATAAATATCATTCTTCACTATGATATACTGAACTACTCTCTGGTTGGATAACGAACACTAATCATGTGTAGAGATACAAAGCACTCCTTAAAGTTTGCATTCCCCAATCTAGATTACCCCACACTATCACCTTGAGTGCACTAGACGGTTCCAGACAAACTCCAACAATTTATAGAGACATTCAACTCAAATCATAACTTATGATAAGTATTACTGTAAAATTTAGCCTAAGAGCCACACACGATGCGCACACTCTCAACTTCACATCGTGGGACAAGGTGTCTCCGGAGATTATACTAGTAAAACCACTTGAGTAGCATAACAGATGAAGAGTAACATCTACTAATTCAACTAGATACAAAGCTCATGATCACATAAAGATCACACCATGGGAGAGAGAGATGAACACATAGCTACCGGTAGAGCCCTCAGCCTCGGGGGAGAACTACTCCCTCCTCATCATGGGAGTAAGCAACGACGATGAAGATGGCGGTGGAGTCGATGGCGATGGCTCCGAGGGCACTTCCCCATCCCGGTAGGGTGCCGGAACAGAGACTTCTGTCCCCCGAAATTGGTCTTCGATAGTGGCGGCACTGCGGAACTTTTCATGGACGGAGACTGGACTATTTAGGGTTTTCACATCGGAGGCAATATATAGGCGGAAGGGCGATGTCAGAGGGTGGACCAGGGACCCACACCACTGGGTGGCGTGGCCAGGGGGACCGCGCCACCACCTGGTGTGGCTGCCTCCTGGCCCTCCTTTGTCTCTGCGTTGGACTCCATCTTCGTGAAAACAA
This sequence comes from Dactylis glomerata, assembly GCA_007115705.1. NCBI lineage: Eukaryota > Viridiplantae > Streptophyta > Magnoliopsida > Poales > Poaceae > Dactylis > Dactylis glomerata. The sequence continues at coordinate 2,253,078 of QXEO01001356.1, forward strand.
AATAGGAACTTCGAGCTTCATTTCGTCCAATTCCGAGAATATTTCCTGTGTAACTTTTCTGAAATACAAAAACAGCATAAAATAGGAACTGGCACTGTGGCATCTTGTTAATAGGTTAGTTCCAGAAAATGCATATAAATGCCACGAAGTGTAAACAAAACATAAAGCAATTGGTGTAAAACAAGCATGGAGCATCAAAAATTATAGATACGTTTGCAATGTATCAGTGCCAAATCTCTTGCCTCCGCAGTCTTATGAGACTTGTGAGGTTGCTTTGCTTGCACACACACTTGGCACTTAGAGCCCTTGACATTAGCGAATTTCAGAATTAAACTCATGTTGGCTAGCCGCGTCATGCAACCAAAGTTAATATGAAAAATTCGTGAATGCCAAATGTTGGACTCATTATCATTGCAAACATGATTAATAACTTTAGTGCATAAGTCTGACAGAGAAAGGCGGAACAATCCTCCACACTCATAGCCTTTCCCAACAAATTGTCCATACTTAGATATTACAACTTTATTGGAATCAAAAACCAACTTAAAACCGTCTCGACACAGAAGTGATCCGCTTACGAGATTTTTATTGATGGAGGGAACGTGCTGCACATTCTTCAGCTGTACGGTCTTCCCCGAAGTGAACTTTAGATTTACCGTACCAACACCTTGAAGAGAAGCAAGTGAGCCATTTCCCATCAGCATGGAGCCATCCTGTGCGACCTGATAAGAAGAAAACATGGAAATATCAGCACATATATGTATATTGGCACCGGTGTATATCCACCATTCAGGTGAATGAAAAACTGTTAGGATAGTAGGAAATATACCATACCCAGCATCCGTCATCTCAGTATCACCAACAACAACATTAGCGGAATTGCCGTTGTTTCCATGTGAACGCTTATCAAAGTGTTTAGGGCAGCTAGGAGCCCAATGATTCGGATCACCACACACATGGCATGATCCTTTCTTCTTATACTCAGTCTTCTTCTTGAAGTTGGTAGTCTGTGAGGCCTTATTCTTGCCATCAAACTTTTCCCTTGCCCTCAAACTTGTTCTTAATCTTGGACTTGTGGGATTGGAAGTTATTTTTCTGCACCACATGTGCACTAGAACTTCCATCAAAACCGCAAGCACACGTATCCTCTGCTCTCGCCTTTTCCTCAACATGAAGAGAGCTAATGAGATTCGAAACGGAAAACTCTTGTCTCTTATGTTTTAGAGAAGTAGCAAAGTTCCTCCACGAAGGAGGAAGCTTGGCAATAATGCCATCGGCCACAAACTTGTCCGGTAAGGTACACTTGAACTGCTCAAGTTCTTTGGCAAGGGACTGTATCTCATGAGCCTTGTCCACAATGGGACGGTCATTAGTCATTTTATAATCATAGAATTGCCCCATGATATACAGTTTAGTGCCAGCATCAGAAACACGAAACTAGGCGTCCAACGCATCCCATGCGTCCTTGCCATTATCAAATGACATATAGGTGTCAACAATGTTGTCACCAAGAATGTTGAACAAAGCCCCCATAAACATGGTATCGACTTTCTGAAAAGCTTCCTTCTGAGCAGGAGAAAGATCTCCCTCAGGTCTGCCAAAAGTGGCGCTATAGCATCCTAGGTTTTTCAACCATAGAACTACTCTCGTGCGCCATCTCTTATAGTGGACACCATCAAAGGGAGGCCGCCTTGTAGCCGCAGGCTAAACCAGTTGGATTCAGTTGCCTATAATTAGGTTTTTTGGATTGTTGAATATATAAGCAATTTACCATCAGATTTAATCCAAAATAACCAATAATAAAACATGATTATAATTGCAGGAATTAACCTAATCATGCATACTAGCAGATCACATCTAACACTGCTAAACATATCACATCTATTTTAAACGCTAGTACAAGAAATTGTAACAAAAACTGAAATAGATAGGAACAGATTGCATACGGTGTTGTAGGAGGATTCACATTCGCGTTTGCGTTGGCGTTGAGGTTCGCGTTGGCACCAACGTCTTCAGCCATATCGTCGATGTAAAGGTCGCTGATGTCCGGGAAGAAGTCCTTGTCGAGGAAGGAGTCGTTGGTCGATGTGATGCCGTTAGTAGTCGTGCAGAAGCGCTCCCCAAAAACCTGATTGCCCATCACCCGTACATGTTCACAAGAGGCGGGGTTCCGGAGGCCAACTGTCCCGTCATCCGGTGCACGCCGAAAGAGGGGATGGAGAAGGTGTAGCGGCGGCGCAAGGCTCTGGAGGCGAGAGACGGGATGTGATACGGCGTGATTAGGGTTTACGCCTGAGCCACTTATATATAGTTGGTCGGGTAAGACGTGAGGCGCATCCCACGTCCGAGTTAGTAACAGCCCACGATCCGGAAAAACCAGAAATGGCTGATAGAAAATAACTCGTGTAGTAATTTTCCCGAACATCAAAAAAGATAAGATAAGATCAGCACCGAGGCACAATTCCGCAAACCGCGATGCGCGCATCGTGGCGAGGCGAGGCGGGCGGGCGGCGGAGGAGGAGCGCAAGTGTAATCCACTCCTCTTTTCCCACTTTAAAAGGTAGTAGAACACCTCACTATATATATTAGTGTAACTCCTCAAATTAGCATGGTGGGACTAAACTTTGGTGCCACCCCCTGCTAGACATGAATGAGCCATGAGAATTTTAGACTTTGTATTGGGTCATGGGCTAAAACCCACAACCAAATTCCAACAGATACAATGCATTATAGATATCATACACAAATATCATATACATAATACTAGGTACTACCCACTATGACCACACTCAATGCATCATGCATGCCGGTGAGTGAACCAGCCCAATGGAGTAACAATGCTGTTTAATATGGCTGATTTGTCTCTTCTGATGGACAAATGATTATGGCTGCTTTGTCTCATCCGGTGGCCAAATGATTATTTGTATTTTCTGATGGACACATGATTAGGGCCACCTTGTGATTGAACCCAAGTAAGTTAGCAGAGCACACCCACCGATCAGTGCAGTGGGGTAGTTCAGCTTGACAACAAACTTGTCCGTATTTCCAAACACCTTGTTAGATGAATATTCGTTTTGATCTACTCCCTCCAACCACTAATACATGTCTTTATATAGATGTATCTAGACACTAAAATATATCTAGATATATCCCTATAAAGACAGGTTTTAGTGGTCGGAGGGAGTAGTTTGTTTTAGTAGTGGGGCTTGCTCGATTTTTTTACGCTAGTCGCCTGCTCGATTGACTATAGCAAGGATAATGGTATAGCCAACAGCTGGCTATAGAAAGTTGATATGTCATTTATAGTATAGCTAATATGTATAATAAGAAATTATAAAGATAAACTATTTTATAAATATATGGCTCACATATCACTCTCATAAACTATCTAGGAGCAAGTTTTATACATGTCTCTTACATGAGAGATCATTTTTTTTTCTCCTCTTCTATCTCCTTCAAATAAACATAAATATATTACTTTAATCCTTATAGCTAGCTGATCAAGACTTATTATATTTGTTCTTAGATACAATAATGTTTGGAAAATACAGCTAACCTACCTGACCTCCCGGGTTGCCTCAAGGCGACTTCGGAGGTCCCTCCGCCGCCAGCAAAAGGGGTTTGTTCTACACTGCCTCGTTCACCCTGCTGCCGTCGGAGGAGGCCCCAGCAGACGGCGGCAGTAGGGTGCCCTTTTTTCAGTCGTTTCTTTGTTGTCCCTAGCGTGCTAAGCCACGGCCGCCGCCTTTTCGATTTGGTGCTTCAGCAGATCGCCACACCATGTGGGCATCCGCCATCGAGCATGTCGGGATCACCATTTGCACACTCGATCCAGGAAGGCCTTGCGAGGATCTGAAGCAAAGGAGGGTGCATGCCCACGAGTGCCTCCATGCCATGCTCGACATCGACTCGAACCAATCCTGCACGACCAATTTCGTTTCAGTATTGGTCGGGAAATGGATCTTCACGAGTCATGGTTTCTCTCGGCGCGCTGTGGGTGGAGGCTGGATGAGTGCCTCAAAGCCGGCCTAATGCCGATGTACTTCACCTGGATGGGACGATGTCCAATGCTCCCGCATCCGTAGTAAGACATTCGGGCATAGCCGCTGATCTACAACATCCTGCAGTTGGACGTCATCACAACAAATGGGGAGGTCGTGATTTTCTTGCCCACCTTGAGCCTAGTTTTTTCTTTGCAGATCTTGGTGGGCTTGGACAATTTGGTATCACCATGGCTAGGTTACTACTGATTAGATGGTTGGCCACCGAGCGTGGTGGCACCATCGTGGGAAGAGAGGATGTGAAGTTTAGCGCAGGAGACAGGGCTAGCTGGGCATGGATCGGCAGGCGCCGGATCGAGTTTGTGGTACAGAGAGCCATGGGCTAATTCGCCTACTCTTACTACGCCACGAGGTGTGATCCGGTGTGCCGACGTCGTCGATGGTGATATCAAAAATCTTGTGTCGCCCCTCGTTCATATTGGATCCGCCTTGGCACTTTCGGTGTCACGATATCCAAGGTATTGTTACAAAGATCATGGCGATTGTTTTTTGAAGATTCGAGGGAATTCTCGACACGGTTCAGGTGAAGCACGCATGGCGATCGATCAATGTTTTGTAGCCGTGGTGAGTGGGTATGGTGACACTGGCATATAATTCATTGGCGGTCTCAAATTCCCGGGTTATAAACCCTAAGTTCGACCTTGTGGTTGGGTCTGGCAATGGCGGCTTCCTAGTCGTTCTCTTGTTGGAGACATTATTTGGAGACTGGACCTTCTCTAGGGTAAAAATCCAGAATGTGACTATGATGGTTAGATCAGACAACGATAATATTCGTGCAATGTTACCTTTCTAGAGGCTTGCGGCGGGGACTTTATTTTCTTTGTCTTTTTTTCTTTCGGCTGTGTGCATCTTCATATCTTTTTATACATTATTTAGTTGTAGAGGTTGTGTGTAATTGATATCACCTTAATATTAATATACTCCCTTTATAAAAAATAGGTTATCCCCATCGATCAATCACCACATTTGAGGAATATACTATGGAGCTAGCGATCGGTCAGACGTTGTGCTGACCAAGCAGTGGCGTTCATTTCTATGTCATCAATACGAATTGCTTTCCATCAAAGTCTCTTCTCAACCTCCTTCCCTAGTTCACAGCTGGCATGACAGCAGATGCCGTGTTAGTTGGAAAGTCGCTTTGACCTAATTTGTTTAAGCAGTGGAGTAGTTGGGAAAGTACAATGCAAGATGCTTAGGTAGGTGTTTACAAAAATAAATCGATTTTTTTGCTTAAGCTCTAGTGCTTATTTACACAAGAAATATGCTTGGCTAGCTCAAAGAATCTTTGTAATCAGTGGGTGTTTTCTTATACTCCCTCTGTCCTTTTTTACCTTGCATTCTAGATTGAGTAAATAGCACATGCGGTCTCACAACTTGTAACGTGGGTGCACTTAAGTCATATAATTTGTAAAACAGATTAACCGGTCACTCAACTTATCAATCGTGTGCATGCCTAGTCACAAAACGGTCTTATGCCGGTTTTTGTCAACAAAAAAAAAACCCTAACGTGGATGGGGAGTTGGGGGCTGGTTTTTTTTCAGTTCACTCCCTGCCTTACAAGCAGGTCCACCTGTCAGTACTGAATAAACAACAATAATTAGTGGATGATTTTGAGATTTCAAACACGCGACCTGAAGCTGGTGCACACGCGTGCTTGCCAACTGAGCAAATATATTTCTAGTAATAATGTTCCTTCTAGGTACATAGGTACATCCTAAGTAGTATATGACATCAACAAAAACTATAAATGTAGCTCGAGCTACATATAGCTTGATTTTTGAAAAATTTAAAAAACACATTTTAAGTTTCCAAAAAATCTTAAATTAATTCCAGGTATGAACAATGTTGAGGTCTACAAATGTGCAAATTTTTAACTCAAAATACCTTATTATATTGGCTGTGCAAAAATAACAAAATCTGACATACGTAATAGTGAACAGTGTAATCTGTCAGATTTTGTTATTTTTGTGGAGCCTCAAATATAAGGAATTAGAATTTTCATTTTTTTTAAAAAAACAAACTATATATAGCTCAAGCTACAAAAATCCACACTCATGACATCAACAATCAAGAATATGCGTACGGATGCATTGCATATCGTTACCTATGCTTACCTAACGACATCGTGGAGCCTGGACGTGTGCATGGCATATCCATGAGGTCGGACATTTATTCATTTATAGTGGTATAAAATAGAAACATCCAAAAAAGAGCTTAATATTTAGTTAGGTGTAGTGGCAATCACGTGATGGTTTTAGAATTAGATGTTTGTCTTGAGTTCGAATCCCTACACCGTGTACTAAATTTTAATTATTTTTTCCCTACTGACGTGTGGATCCCACCTGTCAGGAGGATTTCTGCAAGATATTTGTCAGCACTTACCTCACGTGCCATGCAATTGATCGGTTTTTACGGAAACCCGTCTTTAAACCGTTTTGTGACCAGGCATGCACACGATTGACAAGTTGAGTGATCGGTTAATTTGTTTTACAACTTGTATGACTTAAGTGCACTCATGTTATAAGTTGTGAGACGGCGAATGCCATTTACTCTTCTAGATTAGTCAAAGCCAAATTAGATAAAGTTTATTCAAATATATTGCTAAAACTATCAAGTTTTATAATATCGAATACATATAATATAGAAGTATTTTTTATAATGATTCTAATAATATCCATTTTATACTGTAAATATTTATATTTTTTCTTATACACTTGGTCAAAATTTATAAAGTTTGACTTTAACTGAACCTAGAATGCAAGGTAATTTAGGAGGGAAGGAGTAAAAGAAATTATCGCGAGAACAACCCGTTGTGCTAGTGACAATTGAGGTCCATTGTAACCAAGGCATTCATTGCTACTTCCATAATACGAAATAATATTATTAGGACTCCATCTCATCTCATAGGTCATGCCAATCTTGTTAAGAAATGTTGAGACTCCCTTGTGTCCTAGCTAGCTGAGCTCCCCTTGTTTAGGAACTCGTTAGCCATTGTCAAGGCACGCACGCGACCCTGCCACGACATATGTTCTCATATTTTTAAATTAGTGGTCTTAACTTTGTATATATATTTGTTTTGCAAAAAAAACTTTGTATATATATTTGTATAGATTCACATGTGTACTAAAACGTGTTCAGAACTTTACATGCATGTATATCTAAAGAAAGTTAAGAGGATAGAGATACGGTAATTCTCGTGGGTAGAAAGTTTCGACTATCGTATTAACCTGTGATCAACCGACAACCATTGGGATTTTTTTAAAAACAGATAAGGTCTTGAAGGACCTGAAAATTCATTCAGCGGTGGGTGCTTTACAAGTAGGTCCATAAAAATTGGAAATTACAACATGGTCCCTGCAATTTACAACAAACACCCAAACTAAGATTGCAATCTTGCAATCGGAATGCATCCCGCCGATGGCTCGTAGGACCGTAGCGGCGCCGCCCCAATCCCAGCCGGGGACAAAACCACTTGGCTGGGGGAGGAGGGCTTAGATGCCGCCCCAGACCTGCAGAAGATCCTCGTACAGAGGAAAGAGCTCGCGCAAATCGCAGCATCGAGCACGGCGTGGCCATCCATGTGGTCTCGAATCGCGCCGGCAGGAAGTCGCCGATGCGGAGGAAGCGCCGCTGACGAGGGTTAACTCGACAAATGTCCTAGATGAAGGACTTAGGATCGGGGGAATAGGGCGTCGGATGAACTCGAAGGTAAAGGTTAGTCGAAATAAGTATATATCGAAAGTAAACTTGGGTGTTCAACCTGGCTTGCTTTCAATCTGCCCTACATCGTCCCCTCCCGGCCCCTATATATAGGTGGCTAGGTCTCGAGGATCGGGTAGGGTCCGATACAGATTACAATATCGACATACGGTAAGAACTCGTATTCGACTATCATTACAATTTGGGCCTAGCTCATCGGGCCTCAGGGGTACTCAACTAACGGGCTCTATTAACACTACCCTTGTCAGTAGCCCCTGAGATTTTACCAGAATTGCAGATTCGGGTTGAATCTCTAATCTTCAAATCTTCGACTTGATCAATTCTTCGATTTCTTCATATCTTCGACTTGGTCTTTCGACTTACTTTCATGATAATTTTTCGCAAGGGGTTTTGATGAACAAGCCTGACAACTCTGACGGATCAAGAGGTCAGTTAACTGCCGGAACAGATACTTATCACCTACTTCAAATTCAATCCCCTTGGACTTGAATTCGGGATACCGGTCAAATCCATTCATTTGCCGCATTTAGGACTTGGAAAAAAAGAATCCCAGTGATTCTCAGGGTACCCAGTGCGTCCACCAGGATTTTTTTCGCGTCATAGACACGGATACATACCAGCAGAGCGCATCCATGTGCGTATACCAGGCCACACAGGACGGATCCCGGGGTCTTACCTTCGTGATAAATCATGGCATTCGAGTTTCGTTGCGATAACGCAACTCGAGAATCTTATATCGCAGCCAAGTTTTGACTGATAAAATCAAAGAATTTTGAACTTAAATTAACTTCCTCCAATTCCCTCCCGATGGGAGTAGTCTCTTTGCATTTTGTCGACTATATAGTCGAAGTTTGTATGATATACTTTCTTCATCCTCGATATTGACTATCTCATCCTCTATCGGGTGCGCGCTCAGCGCTCCCGATGGGAGTAGCCCCCGAGGCTATGTTTGAATACTTGTAGTCAAGCATAGGCTCAAAATTCACTTCGTCTTCTTTCTTGTAATTTCTCCTGTTTACAAGCCCCCGAGCCCAAGGCGAGGTCTTTTATATCGTGCAACCACACTCTCCCCTTTTTATTTTTTCTCCTTTGGTATTTATCGTCTGCTACGTGCAGAATTTAACTCCTTTGCAGAATACATTTATGGGCCTTGCTTATCACGGGGGCCCGATGATACGTGCTTATAAATAAAGCACCTTTTGGCAAGGGTAAAAACCCTAATCAGATTCCTCCTCCGCCGCATCATCTTCTCTCTCCATCTAGGGTTTCTAGCCTTCTCCCTTTTCCACATGGCTGACGCAGATGGTTCTCGTTTGAACCTTGGCTCTCCGGTGGCGCCGCGAGGTCGGGGCCGCCCTCGTGGAATCAAGAACAACACAACTCCGGCCGCCGCAGGATCGTCATCGGCCGCTCCGCTAAAGCGTCGTCCCGGCCGCCCACCTGGTAGCAAAAACAAGCCCAAGGTGACAGACGCTGCCCCAGGTCCAAGCGCTCCTCCTCCTGCTGTCCCGCTGCTCCTGCTGCTCCTCCCAGAATCTTTTCTTTCTTCTGCATTGCCATGGCAAAGTGCCGCGAGATTCAGCGTCTGCCGCTGAATTTCACCAAGTTCATGGATGGGCGAGAACTGCGAGAAGCGGTTCTCCGCGAACAATCTGGCAGTGGGACTCCATACGAAGTGGAGGTTTGGTATGATGGCAACGGCGAGCAGTACTTTAAGGGTGGCTGGTCACAGTTTGCAGAAGACCACGACATCCATCAAGGCTTCTTCATGACCTTCGACTTCCATATCGGCACGTCAAAGTTCGATGTGAAGATCTATGACGGCACTCAGTGCTAGAAGGAGTATGAAGCTGAAGTCCACTTTCATTACGATATACTTTATATGTAATTTCTTTTGATAATATCCTTGCTGCCGTGCTATATGTAATGAATATTCGTACTTTGTTTTGACGTTTCTATTAGTACCATGAAAACAAATCATTGTTCTGAGGTATGCTTTCTATTTATCGGGTTCTTTGCGAACCAATTGGTATGAAGAATATCAGGTTCTTTTGTGAACCAATTTGTTTGAATAATATCGGGTTGTCTGCACAACCTTATAGTGAAAAAATATCTCCATGTCGTGATAAAAGTTTCTTTCGTACGACCCGAGGGTTGAAGCCCCCGAGCGGAGAAGTAGAAATACTTGTACAATTTTGTCGAGTTCAACCCAAGGAACCCGACCTATGGCCTCATGTTCTGGGTTCAGAAGGTTAACTCGAGTTTAATGATACCACTAGATTTACTCTACGCATAAAAACGTCGTAGCTGCTCCGCATTCCACGGGTTGCCCTCGTCTTTTCCTGTCTTCTTATCTTGTAGTCGATAAGCTCCTCCTGGTATTACTTCTGTAACGATGTAAGGTCCCACCCAAGGGGACTCTAATTTCCCGTGGCTGTCTTGCCTGAGTCGCAAAACTAGATCTCCCACCACGAAGGATCGTGGACGAACTCGACTACTGTGGTAGTTTCGTAGACTCTGTTGATACTGCGTGGCCCTTTCTAATGCTTTATCTCTTGCTTCATCTAGTGCATCGATATCGTCTTGCAATGCTTCTGTTGGTGTTGTTTCGTCGTATGCCGTCACCCTTGGAGCCTCGTGTGTAACTTCGACTGGAAGCACGGCTTCTGCGCCATGGACCAGGAAGAAAGGAGTTTCTTGAGTTGCTGCGTTGGGCGTGGTTCTTAGACTCCAAAGAACGGAGGGCAATTCATCTACCCAAGCGCTCTTGGCTTTCTCGAGAGGTGCTAAGAGCCTCTTTTTTATCCCACTACATATCAGGCCATTGGCTTTTTCGACTTGTCCATTTGTCTTCGGGTGCGCCACAGATGCAAATTTGAGTTTGATTCCTAGTCCTTCGCAGTAACTCTTGAATTCCTTTGAAGTGAAGTTTGTCCCATTGTCCGTGATGATGATATATGGTACGCCGAAACGGAACACTATTGACTTGATAAAGTTGATCGCTGCTATTGAATCTTGAGTTGTTACCGAGGCTGCTTCCACCCACTTGGTAAATTTATTGACTGCCACTTGCATGTAAACATGTCCTCCTGGCCAGGATTTGTGCAACTTTCCTACCATATCGAGGCCCCATTGCGCAAAGGGCCAGGACAATGGTATTGGCTGTAGTTCTGCTGCTGGTGCATGTGGTCGAGATGCGAATCTTTGACATGCTTCACACTTCCGGACTATATCTTTCGCGTCTTTGATGGCTGTTAACCAATAGAATCCTGCACGGAACGCTTTTGCCGCTATTGCCCTGCTGCTTGCATGATGGCCGCACACTCCGCCATGTATATCTTTTAGTATTACTTGTCCTTCCTGAGGCGTTACACAACGCTGCAAAACACCGGTAATACTCTTCTTGTATAATTTCCCCTGCAACACGACAAACGCTTTCGATCGTTGAGTTATCCTCTTGGCTTCCACTGCATCTTCTGGTAATTGTTTATTTATCATGTATGCGAGATATGACTGCATCCAAGTTTCTTCTATCATCATGACTTCCTCGGGTTCCGACATAGCCCCCGAGCCTACTGCAGTAGTCGAACTTTTGACACTTTTTATTGACCTTTCCACTATTTCCTCCCAGAATACTCCAGATGGCACGGGTAAACACTGGGACCCGATATTTGCTAAGTTGTCGGCTTCTTCATTGCTGTTTCTGCTGATGTGTGAGACTTCGCATCCATCAAATGTTCCTTCGAGATAGTGATATAAGTTCTTGTAGGCCATCATGTTGTCATTGATTGTGTCGCATCTATTCATAACTTGTTGGACGACAAGATTTGAATCCCCAAATATTTTTAGTCGAGTTGCTCCACATGCTTTGGCCATCTTCATTCCATGTAGCACAGCCTCGTATTCTGCTTCATTGTTAGAAGCCTGCGGAAAACTCATCCTTAAGACGTACTTTAGTTTGTCGCCATGCGGCGATATCAAGATTACTCCCGTGCCTGCGCCTTGTACTCTCTTAGAACCGTCGAAGTACATTGTCCAGACACTCGATAGATCTGGCGGTCCCGTGCTCTGCAACTCCAACCATTCTGCTGTGAAATCTGGCAAGATTTGCGACTTGATTGCCTTCCTTTTTTCATACGTGATGTCCATGGGAGATAATTCGATTCCCCACAAAGAGACACGTCCTGTTGCTGAAGGATTGTTCAATATGTTCGATAGTGGCGCTTCATTGACCACTATAATTGGGTGCACCGCAAAGTACTGTCGCAATTTTCGTGCAGTTGTAAAATCACTATATGCGAGCTTTTGATAATGCGGGTACCTCTGTTTTGTCGGGGATAGCAGTTCACTGATGAAATATACCGGCCTCTGGACGTCGTGGGCTTTTCCTTCTTCACTTCTTTCGACTACCAATACTGTACTCACCACCTGATGAGTTGCGGCGATGTAGAGTAGTAGTGGTTCTTTTTCTTTTGGTGCGACCAGCACTGGTGGCGTGGAAAGCACTTTTTTCAGCTGTGCAAAATCCGCGTCTGCTTCTTCTGTCCATTCAAATTTATCATCTGATTTCTTCATAAGTGCATAGAAAGGAAGCGCCTTTTCTCCCAATTGAGCAACGAAACGACTTAATGCCGCGACGCGTCCTGCAAGTTTCTGGACGTTGTGTAGTTTCGTGGGTTTTCCCATTGTTAAAATTGCTTGAATCTTCTCTGGGTTCGCCTCTATTCCTCGTGCTGATACTAGGAACCCCAAAAGTTGTCCTGCTGATACGCCGAAGGAACATTTTGTCGGGTTAAGCTTAAGCTTGTACCTGCTCAGGTTGTCGAAGGTTTCTTCCAAGTCGCTGATTAAAGATTGCTCCTCTCTTGTAGTGATGACCACGTCATCAATGTAGACTTGAATGTTGCGTCCTATTTGGCTCCCGAGGCAGTTTTGCATCATCCGTTGACAAGTTGCTCCTGCATTTTTTAGGCCGAACGACATTACTTGGTAGCAAAACACTCCGTACGGTGTGATGAAGGCCGTCTTTTCTTCGTCTCCCTTCTTCAATTTGATCTCATTGTAACCAGAATACGCGTCCAGAAAGGAAAGCCTCGCGCATCCCACTGTTGAATCAATTATCTGATCGATGTGGGGTAGAGGGAAGGGATCCTTTGGACAATGCTTATTGAGAGATGTGCAGTCGACACATACTCTTTGTACGTCTGTGTTCTTCTTGGGTACGATAACTGGGTTCGATACCCAACTCGAAGTTTTGATTTCTCTGATAAATCCGGCATTTTCCAGCCTGTGCAATTCTGATGCTATCGCCTTCCTTTTAGGTTCATCAAATCGTCGTAATGGTTGCTTGACTGGCTTTGCCTTGGGATCTACATTTAATGCGTGCTCGACGAGTTCCCTAGGAACCCCTGGCATGTCTGATGGACACCAGGCGAAGATTTCCCAGCGCTCACAGAGGAACTCGATGAGCGCGCTTTCCTATGCGGGATCCAAGTTCACCGCAATTGATGTCATCTTGTTTGGATCTGTAGGGTGGACCTGGATCTTCTTCGAGTCCTGAGTTGTGTCGAAAGCCTGATCTGGCAGGGATCGTCCAACGTCGGGTAGCACATTATGATCTGTTTCTCCTTTTAGCCTCTCATATTCTGCTGTCATGCCGAAGGTTTGCGCCATCCTATTGAATTCTCTGTCACATGTGTTGGCTACTTCAAAGCTCCCTTGCACTGTAATTGTTCCTTTGGGTCCTGGGATTTTTAGCGTAAGATACGCGTAATGAGGCACTGCCATGAATTTTGCAAATGCTGGGCGCCCCAGGATTGCATGGTATTGTGACGGCCAGTCCATAACTTCAAATTCCAGCTTCTCTCTGCGGTAGTTGTTGCTACTGCCAAAGCAGACGTCGAGTTCTATTCTTCCCAAAGGGTAGTTTGCGGCTCCTGGTACTATTCCATGGAAGGAGCAGTCTGTTGGCTTTAAACTCGACAGCGAGATACACATTGCCTTCAGTGTTCTAGCATATATCAGGTTGATGCCACTCCCTGCGTCCATAAATACTCTTCCGATGTCGTACCCTCCTATTTGTGCCTTTAGAACCATAGGCGAGTGGCCTGGCCTGGGAACTTTCCTTGGGTGGTCTGCTCTACTGAACTTAACTGGTTGATCTGACCACCGCAGGTACTCTGTAGTAGCTGGTGGTGACGATATTGCTAGGTTTACTTGCCTGGATATGCTCTTTCGCTCTTTCTTCGACTTAGGCACCGGTTGAATCATAGCTGATATGTAAACTTTTGACTCTAGCTGCCTTGCTAGCCTTTGCATTTGATATCCTTGAGTTGTGTGCTTCCCTTCTTGCCATCCTCCTTGGTTTGAACCCATGGCGCTTTGTAGCCTTAGGAACATTCTACAATCCTTCATCTGGTGATTTGAGACTCTTTTCCCATCAAGATATGCGTAGTGGATTCGACAAGGTCCGTATAACATATCCTCGGCCGAAGGACCAGAGTATCTCGATTTTTCTACTCCTTTTGCCTGAAACCTCCTGTTTACATATCCTTCCTCTTCTTCTGCTGCGTAGCCCGCGGCTACCTGATTTCGCCTTCCTTGGTTATCCCTGTGGCGGTGTCGTCTCCTCTGTCTACTTATTCTGTCGACTTCTGGTGAACGTCCTCTTTTGTTATTATATGCGTCCTCTCCATCAGCAAATTTGTTGGCTTCTTCCATTAGCTCGGCTACTGTCGTAGGTCTTGTTCTTCCTATTTCTTCCACGAGATCTGAACGACGAAGTCCGGCTGAAAAAGCGTCTATTGCTCGTTCGTCGGAGACGTCCTCTGCTGAGTTTTTGATTACACTCCATCGTTGTATATAAGAACGTAGAGTTTCGCCTTTCCTTTGCACACACGCCTTAACTTCCTCCAGTGAAGCTGGGCGCTTGTATGTTGAATGAAAATTTCTTGCGAATTGGTTTTCGAGTTCTCCCCAACTTCCAATGGATTCGTTGGGTAGGGTATTCAACCAGGACCGTGCTGCGCCGGTGAGGCATAGCTGCAAACTTTGCATTGCAGTCGCTTTTGTTCCCTCTAATATCTGCACTGCCTGCAAATAGTCCGATAACCACAGGGTAGGCTCTTGTGACCCGTCATATTTATGTTGATCGTGTGGTAATTTGAATCCTTTGGGTACCCGCGTTTTGTGAACCCTGCGGGTAAAGCATAATGCGCCCATCTCTTTATCATCGTCTTCATAATTTTCTTCCCTCCAGGCATGGCGTGATTTATTTACTCGAGCCTGCGCTATTATATTTCTTGCGTCCTCCTTCCTCTTTTGTCGCCTTTCCTCTTCTGATGACTCACTATACTCGTTATCTGCGAAGTTGTATCTGAGCTTCTCCTTTTGCTTTTCCTTGTAGATTGTTGACTTTGTGTCTGGACCTTTTTCCCTAATCTTGCTCTCCACTATTCCGAGGCTTCGTATCGCGGCTAGGTGCATATCTTCTCGCGGATCCCCGGGTTCTGGCCTGGTGGTTAGTAAATACGCCTGTGCTGCTATCAACGCTGCTTCTGGTGTTTCTTGCATGAAGTCATCTTTCTCCTCTTCTAGCTATGGGGTAGGGCTCCTCGAGTACCTTTCCTCTCTGCTGCGTGATGTTGCCCCCCTGTTGTGTTTTGGGTCTCCGCGCCTTTCTCTGCTGTACTCGGAATCCTCACTATAGTCATCCCAGTATTCCTCCCTTGATATACTGTTATTGTTTTGAAGGGCCGTGTCTCTTTCCTCCCTTAGTTTCTTCCTATGTTGGTATAATGCATACTGATATCCCATTAGAACTTCTCTTCTTGATCCTTCGGGTACTTCTGTACCATGATTGATAGCTGACTTGATCATTCTCCATTCGCCAGCCGAAACGTGGACTTTCTCCTTATCCTTTTTGTTGTGTTCTTTTATTTTGTCGACTTGCCTGTCGACCTTCTTACTTCCTTCGTTGTTATTTTCTTCTTCTGCCTCAGTGATTGACAAGGGTATAGTTAATAGATCTCGTTAGTTAAGTACCCCTGAGGCCCGTTAAGCTAGGCTCAATTGTAATGATAGTCGAATACGAGTTCTTACCGTATGTCGATATTGTAATCTGTATCGGACCCTACCCGATCCTTGAGACCTAGCCATCTATATATAGGGGCCAGGAGGGGACGGTGTAGGGCAGATTGAAAGCAAGCCAGGTTGAACACCCACGTTTACTTTCGATACACACTTATTTCGACTAACCTTTACCTTCGAGTTCATCCGACGCCCTCTTCCCCCGATCCTAAGTCCTTCATCTAGGACATTTGCCGAGTTAACCTCGTCAATTGGCGCCGACCGTGGGGAGCTGGGCGTTGGAGTCATGAAGGCTTTTTCACTTTTAGCCAATAGTAGTTCAGGACTCGACGGAAGTCAGGAGATGGAGTTAACAATTGGAAGTTTGAGCATCTTCGTCGGACCATCGGGTTCATCCCGCCTCTCGGATTCGACGAAACCAGATCCATCGGCAAGCAAGCCCGAAACAGAGGTAATACTGGAATCATCAGAAGGCTCTTCCAGCGAGGTAAACTCGCCGGTCAGCTTGGAAAAAGCACCAATCGCAGAAGGCGACAAAATTCGGGAAAATTTCGACTCAGAAGAAAAGGTAAGTCAAACATACAACAGCGCAAGGGACTTCGCCGTTGGAAGCAGTGGCGTCTCCAAAGTGCATCAGCTATGCGTCATTATCACCGAGGCAGAAGAAGAGAACAACAACGAAGGAAGTAAAAAGGTCGACAGGCAAGTCGACAAAATAAAAGAACACAACAAAAAGGATAAGGAGAAAGTCCACGTTTCGGCTGGCGAATGGAGAATGATCAAGTCAGCTATCAATCATGGTACAGAAGTACCCGAAGGATCGAGAAGAGAAGTTCTAATGGGATATCAGTATGCATTATACCAACATAGGAAGAAACTAAGGGAGGAAAGAGACACGGTTCTTCAAAACAATAATAGTGTATCAAAGGAGGAATACTGGGATGACTATAGTGAGGATTCCGAGTACAGTAGCGAAAGGCGCGGAGACCCAAAACACAACAGGGAGGCAACAGCACGCAGCAGAGAAGAAAGGTACTCGAGGAGCCCTACCCCATAGTTAGAAGAGGAGAAAGATGACTTCATGCAAGAAACGCCAGAAGCAGCATTGATAGCAGCACATGCGTATTTATTAACTACAAGGCCAGAACCCGGGGATCCGTGAGAAGATATGCACCGAGCCGCGATACGAAACCTCGGAATAGTGGAGAGCAAGATCAGGGAAAAAGGTCTAGACACAAAGTCGACAAGCTACAAGGAAAAGCAAAAGGAGAAGCTCAGATACAACTTCGCAGATAACGAGTATAGTGAGTCATCAGAAGAGGAAAGGCGACAAAAGAGGAAGGAGGATGCAAGAAATATAATAGCACATGCTCGAGTAAATAAATCACGCCACGCCTGGAGGGAAGAAAATTATGAAGACGACGATTAAAGAAATGGGCGTATTATGCTTTACCCGCAGGGTTCGCAAAACTCGGGTACCCAAAGGATTCAAATTACCACATGATCAACATAAATATGACGGGTCGCAAGAACCTACCCTGTGGTTATCAGACTATTTGCAGGCAGTGCAGATATTAGGGGGAACAAAAGCGACTGCAATGCAAAGTTTGCAGCTACACCTCACCGGCGCAGCACGGTCGTGGTTGAATACCTTACCCAACGAATCCATTGGAAGTTGGGGAGAACTCGAAAGCCAATTCGCAAGAAATTTTCGTTCAACATACAAGCGCCCAGCATCACTGGAGGAAGTTAAGGCGTGTGTGCAAAGGAAAGGCGAAACTCTACGTTCTTATATACAACGATGGAGTATAATCAAAAACTCAGCAGAGGACGTCTCCGACGAACGAGCAATAGACGCTTTTTCGGCTGGACTACGTCGCTCAGATCTCGTGGAAGAAATAGGAAGAACAAGACCTACAACAGTAG